>JAMWFC010000036.1:0-43249 GCA_027475525.1 Macrolepiota albuminosa | reverse complement strand
TGAATATCTCAGGAACTACTATAGTATATGCCAGATCTGTGGGTTGGTAGAAAACCAGTTTTCCAAGGGCTATCCAGGAATACCCTGATTATGATAATCCACCCAGTAGTTCATGAGATAATCCAGGAACAATGCAAATTTTCTAATATCTTGTATTTTCAAAGCAGAGTACTCCTTGTTCCTGGGATAAAAGACTAGGATTTGAGCGGATCACTTTGATCCAACAAGGAAATATGTTCCTAGACCTATTCTGCTGGGCAACCAACCAGCCTATAAGTCACATGACCTCTGGATCCTTTGCTATGGCCATATGTTCCTAGACCTATTCTGCTGGGCAACCAACCAGCCTATAAGTCACATGACCTCTGGATCCTTTGCTATGGCCAAATCAATAAGGAGGTGTAAAAGTTGATTTTCCAAATAATAAATTGAAAATATCACAGTGGTTACCATAGCATATGCTAGACGAGTGAGTTTGTAGAAACTCAGTTTCTCAAGGGCTATTCAATGGTATCCTGATCTCACCATTCTGCCCAGTAGTTCATGAGATAATCCAGGAACATTGCAAATTTATAATGTTTTATATTATTAAAATAGCATACTCCTTGTTCCTGGGATAAAAGACTAAGATTTGAGTGGATCACTTTGGTCCCGCAGGAAAATATGTTCCTAGACCTATTATGCTGGGCAACCAACCAGCCATCAAGTCACATGACCTCTGGATCCTTTGCTATGGCCCAATCAATAAGGAGGTGTAATGCTGGGCAACCAACCAGCCATCAAGTCACATGACCTCTGGATCCTTTGCTATGGCCCAATCAATAAGGAGGTGTAAAAGTTGATTTTTCAAATAATAAATTGAAAATATCACAGTGGCTATCATACTATGGCCCAATCAATAAGGAGGTGTAAAAGTTGATTTTTCAAATAATAAATTGAAAATATCACAGTGGCTATCATAGCATATGCTAGACCTGTGGGATGGTAGAAGTCCAGTTTCTCAAGGGCTATCCAATGGTACCCTGCATTTTTATTTCTGCACAGTAGTTCATGAGATAATACAGGAACATTGCAAATTTATAACATTTTATATTTTCAAAATAGTATACTCTTTGTTTCTGGGCTAGAAGACTCAGATTTGAGCAGATCACTTAGCTCTAAGAAGAAAATATCTTTCTAGACCTACTTTGCTTGCCAACCAACCAATTATCAAGACATATGATTTCTGTATCCTTTGCCACAGCTCTATCAATATGGGAGTCTGGCAGTTGATTTGTTTAGAAGTAAATTGTATATATCTTAGATCTACCCTAGTATATGCCAGACCTGTAAGCTAATAAAATTCTCCAAAAGTTTAGAAGTAAATTGTATATATCTTAGATCTACCCTAGTATATGCCAGACCTGTAAGCTAATAAAATTCTCCAAAAGCTATTTAGAGATACTTTGATTAAGAAATTCTGCTTAGTATTTTCTTGTTTCTCAAAAAGCAGTCTATTAGACAAATATGAAAGCTCTAAGTTATGCACTATAAGTCAGTTATTTTAAAAGCTAGTCAATATTAAATCAAAGTATAATATGCATGTAAAATACAAATATTAAGTAATATAATTTTCTATTTTTTAGTTTGTTTATTTTAATTAGAAAAGTATAATATGCATGTAAAATACAAATATTAAGTAATATAATTTTCTATTTTTTAGTTTGTTTATTTTAATTAGAAAATTATATTAATAGAATATATAAATCGGCACTCACATTTGGAGTGCCACTTGTATTACATTATAAATTTATTATTTTTCTTCCTGCTAAAACTGTAGCTATAGATATTTATTTTTTTTTTTTGAAACTAACAACTTGAATAAAAATAGCAAACTAAAAGGCAAAGTACTGTTTACTATAATAAATATATGAGTAGTACTTATTTTCTTGATATTATTAATTTACAAATGCTTTAAAAACAGTTCTCTAATTGAGCTAAAACTGCAATTTCTGTAAGTAAATACACAAGTATTTTTATGCTGCAGCAAAATACTTTGCCAGTTATTAAGCAATTCAGTGGCTGCTAATCAAGTAGCAGTTGGTTTAACAATGTATAATATCATGAATTATACATATACAAGTTGCACAGTATTATCTGAAACACACCAAGTATTGCTGAGTGATCACAATGAGGGCCGCATCTTCCATGAAAATGAGGAACTGTGAGTGGCACAGTAAATGTCTTGGCTAAAATCCACGCAAAAAAAGAAGCTTACCTAAAAGAAGGCAATTTGTTTTCATGCTCAAGTTTGTGAGCCTAAAGAGCTCTAGACGACGTTTGACCTTGGTGTGAGTTAGACCTTTGGCGGTGCATTGTAGCAGGATACAGACATTGTCAATGGCAATGGTCTCGAGGTCCACCTTTTACTTACCATAATGGTCCTCGACCTTGAGCTCTATCTAATAGTGTAATTGAGGAGAGCGCAGCCTAGATATCTCGGGCAGAGTCGCACCTTTCAGCCAACTGTGAGCCGGAGCGTGCGAACACGGCTTGAGCTGCCGAGTGGGGGATATCCACCTGCTTACATCAGTCAGTGTGAGAACGCGGCTTGAGCTGCCGGGTGAGGTGGATATCCACCTGCTTACATCAGCCACTTGCAAGCCCATCGTGCCACGCCGCCTGAATTGAATTGTCTCCGAGAAGGGTTGTGAGTAGACATTTGAAGAGGGGCAGTCGGACTTATGTCGAAGAATTCAGCCTCGTGGCGGTGGGGTGCAAGATTTAGGCAGGCGGGCAGACCAGGCAAATCCAAAGCAAGCTTACATAGAAAACAAATGTATCATGTGGGCTACAGTCAAGTAGTAGGTGACAAGTTCGTCACTGCCTTCTTGCTAGGTCTCGTTGGCTGCATCTTGGCAGGAAAGTTATATGTCTGGGATCACGAGTCTCATGGTGTCACGACTTGTTCTCAAGCTTCGAGAAATCTCTGACAAGGGACCAGTCAAGTAGTTAGGTGCAACATTGTCCGATGACAAGAATCTCCAGGATCAGTCATGCCTCACTGACTCTTAGCGGCCGTGAGTATGACTGCAGACGGTTTCATTATACTTTTCGCAGAAATGCAAAGTAGAGATAGACGAAGATCACTTCTTCAATTCCTGTTGCAAAGTGGGATGCTGCTATCACTTACGCCTTTGGTTTAGCACGTTTGCGGATTAAGTTATGGCGCCTGTCTGTACTTATTTATGAACTCTTGCGGTGTTTCTCGCGCCAGATCAAATGCAATTAAATGATCGTATCGTAGATCAGACGAAGTCATTCAAGGCGTTCACAACAGTTAGCTCTTGGATTGTGCCTGAGCTTGTATCTTTTGCTGCAATATATTCGTCAAGTACGCCATGTTGTCCCTCTTTTTGGTAATGGTATCCTCCAACGTCTCAAGGTTCGTGCGAAGGTACTCGACCTTGTCTGAATAGTGTTTCAAGGCCTGTGGGCGCGTCTCCAGTGGCTCGATCAGGATTACAGATATGAAAACGAGGTAGAACATACCTTCTCAATATAATAACCAGTACTAACATCAACGATGACGTGATCGGGATCCGACAGTTTTCCAGGAATATACAGTGAGTTGATTAGTGGAACGAGGATGGTTTTATCTACCGGCGGTAAAGTTCGACGAAATTCACAGTCACCGGTCGTGACCTTGTTCGGTCCATTACATGCGGTGAGTTCTAAGGAAGACAAGATAGACAATGATAATGAGGACTCTCCCTGTCAAGGAGAAGATGGGGAGTCTGGCAAAGGCGAAAGAAAAGATGCATACGATAGCGGCGCGATAGACAAAGACGATTTTGTTGCGCTGACTCCTCGCACCACTCCTCACATCGAGGGCCCCGGTGTCCAAGACGATGTAGTCCTGCCTCTCCACGTCATTGGGTCCAGCGCGTATGACATGTATGTAGTCTTGCTAGTTGTTGTTATGCTTTACTGATCTGTGGAGCAGAGCGTACACGATCGATGCTACCGTCGGTGCTGCTGGCCAGAGACTGTCGCTTTAAGTCGACACTGGCTCGTCTGATCTTGTGAGTCTGTCGTCATCGTCGTGTGCGATCACCAGCTCACGCTTTCTCCGGTGGAAGCTTCAAAATTGTGCTTGTCGATGTCGTGCAAGACCAGTAGCCATCCTTATAATCCGTTTAGCTCTGCGCAGACTGGAAAAGTTTTCAGCGTCCGGTATTTGCAAGGCAACATCTCTGGCCTGTTGTTTGGGACAAATTCGACATTGGCAGCTACAGCCTCAACGCTCATGCTCTCGGTGCGTGTCTGAAGTTCTTCATTGACTGCTCTGACGTACACACACAGCCGCTGCATATCACATCGACTCTGAGCCTCTCGACCCTTTCAGCATCGGGTAATTGTAAGGCAACGTCTCTGCCTCTTCATTTGGGACAAATTCGGCTACAGCCTTGGCGCTCACGCTCTCGGTGTGCGTCTTAAGTTCTTCATTGACTGCTCTGACGTACACACACAGCCGCTGCAGATCACATCGACTCTGAGCCTCTTGACCCAAACTTTAGTGGCATCCTTGGCCTCGGCCTGCTTCTGAACTCGATCATCGCAGAACAATTCCCAACCGTCACCTCCAACTCCCCCAACGACACCGCATGGGCTTCAGAACTTGCGTCAACATCCCAGTTTGGACGGTCACTCAAGATAAAACTCGGAGCGCACTTTGTTAAGGCGGTGTCAGGCTCAAACAAGACACTGCAGTATCGGGCTCAGAGCTATCAGTAGGTGTCACTTTGTAGGAATCTTGTTTGATTTCGATCAGGCATGCTGCTACAGTTCTAATTCAAACTTTGTAAGCACCTCGTTCACTCCTGACACCATGAAATACATGAAAATAATAGCAACTACTCTAGTTTTCTGGAAACAAACAACGCAACCACACAAGAATCGGTTACATAATGGATCAAGGAGTCCGATGCACGATCCGCCACCATCGTCTAACGCCTGCGGGGACACTATATTGGAATGATGACAAGCCTTTGATCACGACAAAACTTGAGTCCGGTGCTGTGCCGCTATCAACTGAGCATTGAGCATCAGATACTCAATCTTGGCGGAGATGTATAAAAATGCGGTTTTCTCACTGGGCAAGTAGCATGTCTCTTACCACTTTTGTTGTTGACGATTTGGCTTCTGGCATCGCTTACGGGCACCATCAAACTAGTCCGACTCTGACTTTTCAGCAGGGACTATAGAGATTCTACTATCAATGCCTGGTCAGTGCTGGATTATCTCTCTATCAATGTTACTGCCGTGCCTTTGCTGGCACCGTCGGGACTCCATACCCCACTGCATTGGCGGCTCACACTTCTGTCTTCCCGTCTCCACCATCTTTATGGATCGTAGACGACGGCATGCTGTTGTGTTACAGCAATAACATCAACACTCTGATAAGTCTGTACGAGAACGAGAACCGGCGTTGACTGCTGTGCCGAAGCCGGTCAAGATGTCCAAGTTGAGGAGGCGCAAGAGGGGATCAGCAAATGTTTTGGGTGGGTTTTGGTATAGTCAGGCGACGAGGCTGCGAGGGAGGTAGCAATAAAGTTGAGACCGTAAAAAGGAAAATACGATGTGGCACTTGTAGCACTAATCTTTTGACCTGGTTGATCAACTAATCTTAATTGTTGTGCCGCAGGCATACCACATGTCCTGTTGACTCTGCATTGTCCGCACGCCCTCTAAGATAACTCCGAGAACTTTTATTTTTGCATTGGGGTCAGGTATGCACCATGCAAAGAATCAGATACATATAGATGTATACATTAGTGGCGATAGTATCTATCCGAGTTAACCTCTGAAACAATCAATCGTAGAGAGGAGGCCATTTAATGGACGCGTAGCACCATGGAATGGCACTATGTAGTTTGGTACCCCAGAAGTTTGGTTGCCTGACACCTAAGGTTAAAACGGACCTTGATGTGCAGCAGACAACGTGGAATCGGAGCCGGGTTGCCAAGAAGAGAGTACTTAGCACTATCCTCGCGCTTCAGGCACCGGGCAGCACTGGTGTCAATCTATATGTCTGAAGAGGAGTAAACTAAACAATCAACCGGTTGTGTGTGTTGTACACTTCTTACCTGGTTACCAGAAGCCAAATGGGGTGAATCCACGCCTGCGACGGTCACAGAGTAATACCCCCATCCACCTTCCGGAATCACCGGCACCTGGGGCATTGTACTACCGGTTTTATCCGTTTTCTCTTTCAAATCTTATACTCAACCCGATGTTACGTTGGGTATTGACCGTAATTAGCGTCATGAACGCGATTGCGTTTTGCAAAAAATGCATTAAGAATATAGTCATGCGCCAAATTATCTAATAAAATCCGTGGTACTATTCTTTTCAGTTTCTAAATGAGAATTAGCTAGAAACATACTTTGATCATCTTTCCTAGGACGGCCCTTCTCAGCCATTCTACAGGGACGATAAGGATCGGACTGGGGGTACACACTGTCTGTCCACGGTACGCGGCAGTAGTTCACAGCTAAAAAAATGGTGAAGGCAATCCGCAAACCGTGCCATATGGAGAGACTCGGGATTTCTGGTGGTATGCTACATCGCGATGAGGACCACAACAGTCGTATGTGGTATGTGGTGTCTGTCATGATTATATCTAAGGTTTTGTTTTCAAATTTAATCAGAGTGAGAACCTAACCCGCAATGAAATCGGTCCAAAGTAGATAACTATCGAGCCGCATTTATCAAGGACCTATTGAAAATCATCCTAGGTATTTATACCGTCGGATAACGTCAAACGATGTGGATTCTGCGGCAAATTTGGTAGATCAATTACAAGCGCGACTCAAGAAGAGGACATACCAAAAGATCCGATTATCCCCAATCCTTGAGGTAGGGTGAGGCCGTAACAAACAAGGTTGTATATGAAAGTAAGGGCTTTTAGAATTCAAAGATGTGATCTGCTCGTTCTGGAGTGAAGCAATGAACAGATTTCATATACTATTGAATCTCACTGATAACACGAACGGAGGAGACAACTTCTCTTTCTCGCCATTCGGAATCGTAGACATCTCGACTCCACCATCAATGATCGAGGCGTCGCGAGAACATATACCTTGGAAAGACAACAGTCTTTGAACAAAGAACAAAGAAAAAAGAGACGAAGACGACAAAAATGGAGTCATCTGCGTTATTCGACACACTAACATTGACTTACGGCTTAACGTGTCGGTGGATACAGCAGGGGGTCATGAACGTTGGCTTTGAGAGTTCAAGGCACAGATTACGCAAGAAAGACATATACTTATTCTCACCATATACGAGAGGTTGGTGGAATCGTTCTTGATGCGACAAAATAGAAGATCCATTTTAACTGCCCAGTCCTGTCCGAGGAGAAGAGTGAAACATTCAATGGAACAGACAGGATAACTCCACAGTAGAACCATTCTGCTTTGGGTTTCTGTTGATTACTAGAACATAGTCGCCGCGCCGTATTTGTCGTGGAAGTGTAGAAGTAATTGTGTTTGTTGATTGAACGATGTGTCGCGGAGACCAGAACGCAACCGGTCCAATAATGCGTCGGACTTTTCCAAACACTTCGACCATGACGATTCCTGTTTTACGAGGGCTGCTTTATACTATTCGTCTCAGAATAGATGTTTATCAAGTCTCGTTATTCTCGATTGGCAGCAGGACACGAAACTTATATACACGTGTTGCTTTTTACCACATCCTTTCCTCAACAAACACTTGATGTTGTGCATGCTTAGCTGATGTAGTATGGTACTTACGACAATAGATCGTTATAACCTCCTCGGAACGCTTTATTCCCGTTCTGAAAAGCCACCCCCACCTGCGATGGACTTGCAGTTCTCTGACCCAGTCTCAGCGTCTCCGGTCGATCTGAAAGCTAACAGTGAGATGAGTAGGATAAGAAGCCACAGAGGTAAAGCTTACGCTCGCGGTGGAATCTAGCTTTGGTTTTAACCTTAATGACGATAGGTAATATGCCTTCGTTGCTACAGACAAAGTGTTGTCATTTGTGCCCCGTGAAATTCGCCAGGGATATATCTGCTCTTGTATGCCCTTCCCTTTTCATTTTTGCGTATTGATGCTGAAATTGGAGTTTAGACAAGAACGAGAGGCAACATTGTTGTAACGTGAATAGTGTCTCGAGAATTTTGATATCAAAGGTATCATATTGTGTCTAGATATGTCAGGCAGTGTTTACGAGGAGTGATCCGCTCGTGAGACATAAACGGATATGTGACAAGTCGCAGGTCTTTCCTTTGCAACGCGTGACCAAAATCTCATTTACTTTATAGTACAAACGCGAACAGATCCAGACGCAAGTTGACAGGTACGTTTTGATTTCCATCGCGTAACATCTGTCTTAGCTCATACTCACGATACGAAACTAGAAGCTGGCTTCATCCAACCGGAAACTTGCCTCTACTCCCTCCTCCGCCTCTGCAGGCAGCGTCGTACTCTCGTCAGCGTCTACCTCAAGTTCTTATTCGGAGTCTGCAATAGATATCCTATCAGATCTGTCATCTTTGTTTCTTCCACTCACCCCAGAGAGCTCCATGGACTCCCCGGTTTCTCTCGTTCCGTCTCTTTCAGTGTCTCCGGGCTCCTCGTCAATGTCCTCGTCGCAATATTCCCGCAGCCTGATATCCTTCCAATACAGCTTGATATAACGAACTCGTACCCGCTGAGAGATATCTCCACCGAGATGTACATCAATCCGGCGGCGGTTTGTTCATTAGAATTCACCCATGAAAGACTTCTGAACTGAAGGCAGCGAATTAGTCCCCGACATCGGTAACACTACGTTTGCCATTCATCACAGCCATGGGTCTGGATGTACAGGCGGACATACTTTGATACATCGCCGCAGCCGTCCGCGCATCAGCCGTTGAGCATTGAGACACAGTTCAATGTGTTCACTGATCCTCCTCTACGCAATGTTTTTACTGACCTTTCTTAGGGTTTTATCCTTTTCGGATCTTCATGACTGCTGCTATTGTATGTACTTTACAATACCCCCATCGGTTCAGCCGTCAGAGTTAGAGATATGTCTACCCTGCGATGACGATCTGTGGAGCGCACCTCATGCCACTGGCTGGTTGAGCGCTTATCAAACCTCTTCTCCTTATTGGAGTATGTACTCCTAGACTCGTGGGGTTCCCTATGCAGACTGCCCTCGCAATCCTAAGTGGTACTCATATTTCCACCGTTACAGTGCCGTTCAACCCCTTTGCACATTTCATTTTAATACATACCATTCTACGGAACATTTACGCCTCGCACGATGGGCCTCCTCTAACGATGCCTCCGTCCCGTCCCTCATTCCAACACCGGTGACTGATCCCTCAAGAGTAGCAGCTTGTGATATCTACATCAACTCCTTCGCCGTCGGAATATCGTTGCACAACTGGCTCCAAACGTGGTTAGAGAGCCACGAGTCAATCTCCGTCGAACAATCTGAGGAACCTCCCTTACAAACGCACTGCCCTTTTACTGGCTTGCTCAGGTATGGTTACTCATGGTCCAAGACGGCTTCATTTCTCTAGGAGGGCAATCATCGGACGAAAAAGCGGAGGAGAGATTCAGGTATATGAAGAAGTGGCTGGACCATATTCAGGCCTTTTTAAAAAGCCGGAATGGTAAGCAGCATCACCTTTGGGACGAGCTCTTGAAGTTACGGGTAGACATGTCTGTTGAGGATGTGCAGAGTAGGAACGAGCATCCGAATGGGCTATTTTCTTTTTTCTTCAGAAGCGGAGGACGATGTCTTTCTGAGGTCCTTTTTCTGCAGAGCGGCTCAATTGATTAATCAAATGTCTAATTTCTGTAACTAGGCATACCATTGTTAATCTACTTACTCCATATTCGGACATGTAGACATCGTCCTCGCAAGATAGTCGTCTCGTTTTGTATGTCTAGTTTGATCTCATTGTAAAACCAGGAAATAAACATTTTGGACCTGATATATCTTATTTTATTTTTGGACCCTCCTTGATGTACAAGTACTTATATACTGTGAATACGTAACGAAATAATCATCAAGGAAAACTAATGGAGAATGTTCTCGGCACATTCATTCGAAACGTCGCGAAAAGATAGGTAATATTGAAAAGCACTGTTCCTATACTCCAGATTTGTCATTGTCCCAGCCGGCATAGTGCATCCCGTCACAACAGTCTCATGTTCCGGATACCATCCCTCCACCACCGCTTGAATAAGCTCCAGGCTCACGGGAACCTTGTAGAAAGCTGGGGGCGTTTTATTAAATGCGATCGCGGGAAGGATCATATCCTTAGCGAGTAAGGGTAACCTGTTATTGATTGGAGCCGTGTTATTGTGTCGAACGGCAGCGATATCCTGCGCAATGAGCTGGGGCACAGTAAAGCCTAGTCCACAGGACTGGCCCTGAGCAACGAGATCAGTCTCCACCATAGTATCGGTGCCACACATGAAGAATGACATCACGAAATGTGTCAGGACGTCACAAGGGGGAGGAGCTAAGCCGAGAGCATCGAAGAGAGCTCTTGCAATATTAGCGTAGAGGTCGTCGCCTAAGGCTACAACCTGTAACATCTACCGCTGACACTACATTGCCTATCCCCTAGGCCTGCGTTTGCTTTACCATTACCTCTGCCACAATAGGTTCTTTCGTGCCGTCGCAAGCACATTCACAGCGGTCGGCCTTGTTCCAGCCCCAGCGGTGTTTATAGCGACGCGAACATTCACGGCACTTTTACTCAGCCACCGATGCTTGAAGCTACCGGTCTTGATCCTAGTCCTGCGCCTGGTACATTACACAACATGGTTTTGGAGCTTAAAGGCCATTCATGTCTTCTGTCGGGTCTGACCCGTGTTGCCTTCCAATTCCGATGAGGTCGCAAATATGACATTCCCAGATAAATGCAAGAGTAAAGATATTGTTCTCAACTCGTCTAGTGAAAGCGCGATGGGAAGTTAATAATTTTGCATTTGACAAAGTCGTTTTTTTTTCTTCCTCGTCGGGCTTTCTTCTAATCAGAGCAGGTCTTTGAGCCCTCAGCGAAACAAGCAGTCGTGTTGAAGGAAACTCGATGTTTGCCCAGATTTGTACAGATGGATACAACATTTGTATTTTTGCTTATGGACAGACTGGATCTGGGAAGTCATACATGATGGAAGGCAGGTCTGTATGACATTTACCTCCACATCTTCTCTTTTATAACGCCCTTTTTTCCAGAAAGAAGAAACTGCTGGAATGGTCCCACACGTCGTCGAAAAAGTCTTCCGTGCAACAGAAGACATGAAATCCAAAGGATGGGCATACACCCTCGAAGGACAATTCCTCGAGATTGTGTGTTTTCCCTTACACACACGTACAACCTCGCTCACATTCTTACTCGTAGTACAATAAAACAATCAATGACCTCTTTGGCTCGCATGATTTTGACAAAAAGAAAGACGATCCTAAGACAGGCACGACACGTGTGATGGATATCACAGTCTCGCACTCATCTTGTCCGCACAAGTGTGCACACTCCTATGTTAGGCACAACAACGGCACAGTGTCGCCGCAACACTTGTTTACAAATGCTCTTCCCACTCGCATTTGGCGTCACGCTGGGTATCAAGGGCTTCAGCACTGCCGGCAAGATATGCAAGGGGTGTCTAAATCTTGTTGATCTGGCTGGGAGCGAGAGACTTAATGTTAGTTTTTTTCATTTTCTTCTTATTATATTCATTATTGCTTTGTACTGACAATCATTCTGAGTGCATTGCGCTGCCGCACCTTGTGCTAGCCAGATTACCCTCTCGTCTCAGACAGAGGCAAGGAATACGGGTCCCACCAGGCCCTGGGATTCAACGGACAAAACATGGCATATTAGCAGATGGACACAAAAGAAATAATTGTGTCAGGCATGTAACACATACCGATGAGAGATTTTGGCAGTCAAGCAGTCACAACGGGGAAAAATTGAAGATATACAGCCAAATAGCAAGTAAGTTGAAATTTTGTGTTTAAAATATATTTTTCTCAGGATCCTGTGAAGCACATGGGGTGTTTTTGAGTGCAAAGAGCATGTATTTTTAGAGGGCTATATATAAATAATTATTTCAGATTTTTTCAAAATATTTTAAATAAAAATAGAACAACTCTCTCACGCAAACCTTAAATCTGTGACAAGTACCCCGGTAATATAATGGGTTGTTTGAGTGTGGGAATTGATGGGGGGGTGTGGGCAGTGTAGTAGAAGGGGTGTGTGGAAGAAAAATTGATGGTTTGATGATGGGAAAAGCGGGAAAATTGAGATTGAGCGCAGGGGTGTTTATGTTGATTTGTGTGACGTGCGAGTGTTGTCACGGTGATTTTTGTGATGTGTGAGGGTGTTTGTGGCAGGGGTGTTTATGTTGATTTGTGTGACGTGCGAGTGTTGTCACGGTGATTTTTGTGATGTGTGAGGGTGTTTGTGATGGGAGAAGTGTGTGTGGTGAGTGACGTGACTGTAGACCGCTTGTAACGGTTGAAAAGTGTTGGTTTTTGTTGGAAACGTAAGTGTTGCGATTGTTGAGTTGTATTGGTGTTTGTGGTGTTGGCATGTGTGGATATGATTATTTGGCAAAAGCGAGTCAGTGTGACATGGGTACGGTCAGTGCATGGACAGTTTTGAGTTGATTTGAAAGGAAACGTTATTAAGTGTTGTATAAGTATTTATTGCGATTATCAAGTGTTGTATGCGATTATTGAAGGTGTGACAAAGGAAACGTTATTAAGTGTTGTATAAGTATTTATTGCGATTATCAAGTGTTGTATGCGATTATTGAAGGTGTGACAGTGTTTGTGAGTGTTTTTGTGGGTTAGCGAGTCAGTGTGACATGGTCGCAGTCAGTTTGTGACAGGTTTGAATTGATTTAATGGAAACGTCAACAAGTGGTATAAGTATTCATTGCGATTATTAGAGTTGAGACGGTATCAGTGAGTGTTGGTATGCATTATTTTGCGATTTTTGGTTAGAAACGAGTGCGTGTGACATGGTCGAGATTGGTTTGTGACAGGATTTGATGGGAAATATTTCAAATGGTTAGCAAGTGTTGTATAAGCGATTGACATGGTCGAGATTGGTTTGTGACAGGATTTGATGGGAAATATTTCAAATGGTTAGCAAGTGTTGTATAAGCGATCATTGTGTCGTATAAGCGATTATTGCCCGCAGCGAGTTGAAATTTGATGGATGCGAGGGTTAGCGAGTTGTGATTTGATGGATGGATCAAGAATTGCGTTTGCGGTTAGCGGGCGTGGTTAGAAGGTTAATTGTTTAGGCCAGGAACGTTTTTGAAGTCGTGGGAGTACCCCGGTAATATAATGGGTTGTTTGAGTGTGGGAATTGATGGGGGGGTGTGGGCAGTGTAGTAGAAGGGGTGTAGTACCCCGGTAATATAATGGGTTGTTTGAGTGTGGGAATTGATGGGGGGGTGTGGGCAGTGTAGTAGAAGGGGTGTGTGGAAGAAAAATTGATGGTTTGATGATGGGAAAAGCGGGAAAATTGAGATTAAGCGCAGGGGTGTTTATGTTGATTTGTGTGACGTGCGAGTGTTGTCACGGTGATTTTTGTGATGTGTGAGGGTGTTTGTGATGGGAGAAGTGGTGTGGTGAGTGACGTGACTGTAGACCCTTGTAACGGTTGAAAAGTGTTGGTTTTTGTTGGAAACGTAAGTGTTGCGATTGTTGAGTTGTATTGGTGTTTGTGAGTGTTGGCATGTGTGGATATGATTATTTGGCAAAAGCGAGTCAGTGTGACATGGGTGCGGTCAGTGCTGACGAGTTTTGAGTTGATTTGAAGGAAACGTTATTAAGTGTTGTATAAGTATTTGTTGCGATTTTAAGTGTTGTATGCGATTATTGAAGGTGTGACAGTGTTTGTGAGTGTTTTTGTGGGTTAGCGAGTCAGTGTGACATGGTCGCAGTCAGTTTGTGACAGGTTTGAATTGATTTATGGAAACGTCAACAAGTGGTATAAGTATTCATTGCGATTATTAGAGTTGAGACGGTATCAGTGAGTGTTGGTATGCATTATTTTGCGATTTTTGGTTAGAAACGAGTGCGTGTGACATGGTCGAGATTGGTTTGTGACAGGATTTGATGGGAAATATTTCAAATGGTTAGCAAGTGTTGTATAAGCGATTGACATGGTCGAGATTGGTTTGTGACAGGATTTGATGGGAAATATTTCAAATGGTTAGCAAGTGTTGTATAAGCGATCATTGTGTCGTATAAGCGATTATTGCCCGCAGCGAGTTGAAATTTGATGGATGCGAGGGTTAGCGAGTTGTGATTTGATGGATGGATCAAGAATTGCGTTTGCGGTTAGCGGGCGTGGTTAGAAGGTTAATTGTTTAGGCCAGGAACGTTTTTGAAGTCGTGGGAGTACCCCGGTAATATAAATGGGTTGTTTGAGTGTGGGAATTGATGGGGGGGTGTGGGCAGTGTAGTAGAAGGGGTGTGTGGAAGAAAAATTGATGGTTTGTGTTTGAGTGTGGGAATTGATGGGGGGGTGTGGGCAGTGTAGTAGAAGGGGTGTGTGGAAGAAAAATTGATGGTTTGATGATGGGAAAAGCGGGAAAATTGAGATTAAGCGCAGGGGTGTTTATGTTGATTTGTGTGACGTGCGAGTGTTGTCACGGTGATTTTTGTGATGTGTGAGGGTGTTTGTGATGGGAAAGTGTGTGTGGTGAGTGACGTGACTGTAGACCACTTGTAACGGTTGAAAAGTGTTGGTTTTTGTTGGAAACGTAAGTGTTGCGATTGTTGAGTTGTATTGGTGTTTGTTGGTGTTGGCATGTGTGGATATGCGATTATTTGGCAAAAGCGAGTCAGTGTGACATGGGTGCGGTCAGTGCATGACAGTTTTGAGTTGATTTGAAGGAAACATTATTAAGTGTTGTATAAGTATTTGTTGCGATTGTTCAAGTGTTGTATGCGATTATTGAAGGTGTGACAGTGTTTGTGAGTGTTTTTGTGGGTTAGCGAGTCAGTGTGACATGGTCGCAGTCAGTTTGTGACAGGTTTGAATTGATTTATGGAAACGTCAACAAGTGGGGTATAAGTATTCATTGCGATTATTAGAGTTGGACGGTATCAGTGAGTGTTGGTATGCATTATTTTGCGATTTTTGGTTAGAAACGAGTGCGTGTGACATGGTCGAGATTGGTTTGTGACAGGATTTGATGGGAAATATTTCAAATGGTTAGCAAGTGTTGTATAAGCGATTGACATGGTCGAGATTGGTTTGTGACAGGATTTGATGGGAAATATTTCAAATGGTTAGCAAGTGTTGTATAAGCGATCATTGTGTCGTATAAGCGATTATTGCCCGCAGCGAGTTGAAATTTGATGGATGCGAGGGTTAGCGAGTTGATTTGATGGATGGATCAAGAATTGCGTTTGCGGTTAGCGGGCGTGGTTAGAAGGTTAATTGTTTAGGCCAGGAACGGATTTGATGGATGGATCAAGAATTGCGTTTGCGGTTAGCGGGCGTGGTTAGAAGGTTAATTGTTTAGGCCAGGAACGTTTTTGAAGTCGTGGGAGTACCCCGGTAATATAATGGGTTGTTTGAGTGTGGGAATTGATGGGGGGTGTGGGCAGTGTAGTAGAAGGGGTGTGTGGAAGAAAAATTGATGGTTTGATGATGGGAAAAGCGGGAAAATTGAGATTGTGGGCAGTGTAGTAGAAGGGGTGTGTGGAAGAAAAATTGATGGTTTGATGATGGGAAAAGCGGGAAAATTGAGATTGAGCGCAGGGGTGTTTATGTTGATTTGTGTGACGTGCGAGTGTTGTCACGGTGATTTTTGTGATGTGTGAGGGTGTTTGTGGCAGGGGTGTTTATGTTGATTTGTGTGACGTGCGAGTGTTGTCACGGTGATTTTTGTGATGTGTGAGGGTGTTTGTGATGGGAGAAGTGTGTGTGGTGAGTGACGTGACTGTAGACCCTTGTAACGGTTGAAAAGTGTTGGTTTTTGTTGAGAACGTAAGTGTTGCGATTGTTGAGTTGTATTGGTGTTTGTTGAGTGTTGGCATGTGTGGATATGTGATTATTTGGCAAAAGCGAGTCAGTGTGACATGGGTGCGGTCAGTGCATGACGAGTTTTGAGTTGATTTGAAGGAAACGTTATTAAGTGTTGTATAAGTATTTATTGCGATTTTAAGTGTTGTATGCGATTATTGAAGGTGTGACAGTGTTTGTGAGTGTTTTTGTGGGTTAGCGAGTCAGTGTGACATGGTCGCAGTCAGTTTGTGACAGGTTTGAATTGATTTAGATGGAAACGTCAACAAGTGGGGTATAAGTATTCATTGCGATTATTAGAGTTGAGACGGTATCAGTGAGTGTTGGTATATGGAAACGTCAACAAGTGGGGTATAAGTATTCATTGCGATTATTAGAGTTGAGACGGTATCAGTGAGTGTTGGTATGCATTATTTTGCGATTTTTGGTTAGAAACGAGTGCGTGTGACATGGTCGAGATTGGTTTGTGACAGGATTTGATGGGAAATATTTCAATGGTTAGCAAGTGTTGTATAAGCGATCTGACATGGTCGAGATTGGTTTGTGACAGGATTTGATGGGAAATATTTCAAATGGTTAGCAAGTGTTGTATAAGCGATCATTGTGTCGTATAAGCGATTATTGCCCGCAGCGAGTTGAAATTTGATGGATGCGAGGGTTAGCGAGTTGTGATTTGATGGATGGATCAAGAATTGCGTTTGCGGTTAGCGGGCGTGGTTAGAAGGTTAATTGTTTAGGCCAGGAACGTTTTTGAAGTCGTGGGAGTACCCCGGTAATATAATGGGTTGTTTGAGTGTGGGAATTGATGGGGGGGTGTGGGCAGTGTAGTAGAAGGGGTGTAGTACCCCGGTAATATAATGGGTTGTTTGAGTGTGGGAATTGATGGGGGGGTGTGGGCAGTGTAGTAGAAGGGGTGTGTGGAAGAAAAATTGATGGTTTGATGATGGGAAAAGCGGGAAAATTGAGATTGAGCGCAGGGGTGTTTATGTTGATTTGTGTGACGTGCGAGTGTTGTCACGGTGATTTTTGTGATGTGTGAGGGTGTTTGTGGCAGGGGTGTTTATGTTGATTTGTGTGACGTGCGAGTGTTGTCACGGTGATTTTTGTGATGTGTGAGGGTGTTTGTGATGGGAGAAGTGTGTGTGGTGAGTGACGTGACTGTAGACCACTTGTAACGGTTGAAAAGTGTTGGTTTTTGTTGGAAACGTAAGTGTTGCGATTGTTGAGTTGTATTGGTGTTTGTTGAGTGTTGGCATGTGTGGATATGTGATTATTTGGCAAAAGCGAGTCAGTGTGACATGGGTGCGGTCAGTGCATGACGAGTTTTGAGTTGATTTGAAGGAAACGTTATTAAGTGTTGTATAAGTATTTGTTGCGATTATTAAGTGTTGTATGCGATTATTGAAGGTGTGACAGTGTTTGTGAGTGTTTTTGTGGGTTAGCGAGTCAGTGTGACATGGTCGCAGTCAGTTTGTGACAGGTTTGAATTGATTTAATGGAAACGTCAACAAGTGGGGTATAAGTATTCATTGCGATTATTAGAGTTGAGACGGTATCAGTGAGTGTTGGTATATGGAAACGTCAACAAGTGGGGTATAAGTATTCATTGCGATTATTAGAGTTGAGACGGTATCAGTGAGTGTTGGTATGCATTATTTTGCGATTTTTGGTTAGAAACGAGTGCGTGTGACATGGTCGAGATTGGTTTGTGACAGGATTTGATGGGAAATATTTCAAATGGTTAGCAAGTGTTGTATAAGCGATTGACATGGTCGAGATTGGTTTGTGACAGGATTTGATGGGAAATATTTCAAATGGTTAGCAAGTGTTGTATAAGCGATCATTGTGTCGTATAAGCGATTATTGCCCGCAGCGAGTTGAAATTTGATGGATGCGAGGGTTAGCGAGTTGTGATTTGATGGATGGATCAAGAATTGCGTTTGCGGTTAGCGGGCGTGGTTAGAAGGTTAATTGTTTAGGCCAGGAACGTTTTTGAAGTCGTGGGAGTACCCCGGTAATATAATGGGTTGTTTGAGTGTGGGAATTGATGGGGGGGTGTGGGCAGTGTAGTAGAAGGGGTGTAGTACCCCGGTAATATAATGGGTTGTTTGAGTGTGGGAATTGATGGGGGGGTGTGGGCAGTGTAGTAGAAGGGGTGTGTGGAAGAAAAATTGATGGTTTGATGATGGGAAAAGCGGGAAAATTGAGATTAAGCGCAGGGGTGTTTATGTTGATTTGTGTGACGTGCGAGTGTTGTCACGGTGATTTTTGTGATGTGTGAGGGTGTTTGTGATGGGAGAAGTGTGTGTGGTGAGTGACGTGACTGTAGACCACTTGTAACGGTTGAAAAGTGTTGGTTTTTGTTGGAAACGTAAGTGTTGCGATTGTTGAGTTGTATTGGTGTTTGTTGAGTGTTGGCATGTGTGGATATGTGATTATTTGGCAAAAGCGAGTCAGTGTGACATGGGTGCGGTCAGTGCTGACGGTTTTGAGTTGATTTGAAAGGAAACGTTATTAAGTGTTGTATAAGTATTTGTTGCGATTTAAGTGTTGTATGCGATTATTGAAGGTGTGACAGTGTTTGTGAGTGTTTTTGTGGGTTAGCGAGTCAGTGTGACATGGTCGCAGTCAGTTTGTGACAGGTTTGAATTGATTTAATGGAAACGTCAACAAGTGGGGTATAAGTATTCATTGCGATTATTAGAGTTGAGACGGTATCAGTGAGTGTTGGTATATGGAAACGTCAACAAGTGGGGTATAAGTATTCATTGCGATTATTAGAGTTGAGACGGTATCAGTGAGTGTTGGTATGCATTATTTTGCGATTTTTGGTTAGAAACGAGTGCGTGTGACATGGTCGAGATTGGTTTGTGACAGGATTTGATGGGAAATATTTCAATGGTTAGCAAGTGTTGTATAAGCGATCTGACATGGTCGAGATTGGTTTGTGACAGGATTTGATGGGAAATATTTCAAATGGTTAGCAAGTGTTGTATAAGCGATCATTGTGTCGTATAAGCGATTATTGCCCGCAGCGAGTTGAAATTTGATGGATGCGAGGGTTAGCGAGTTGTGATTTGATGGATGGATCAAGAATTGCGTTTGCGGTTAGCGGGCGTGGTTAGAAGGTTAATTGTTTAGGCCAGGAACGTTTTTGAAGTCGTGGGAGTACCCCGGTAATATAATGGGTTGTTTGAGTGTGGGAATTGATGGGGGGGTGTGGGCAGTGTAGTAGAAGGGGTGTAGTACCCCGGTAATATAATGGGTTGTTTGAGTGTGGGAATTGATGGGGGGGTGTGGGCAGTGTAGTAGAAGGGGTGTGTGGAAGAAAAATTGATGGTTTGATGATGGGAAAAGCGGGAAAATTGAGATTGAGCGCAGGGGTGTTTATGTTGATTTGTGTGACGTGCGAGTGTTGTCACGGTGATTTTTGTGATGTGTGAGGGTGTTTGTGGCAGGGGTGTTTATGTTGATTTGTGTGACGTGCGAGTGTTGTCACGGTGATTTTTGTGATGTGTGAGGGTGTTTGTGATGGGAGAAGTGTGTGGTGAGTGACGTGACTGTAGACCACTTGTAACGGTTGAAAAGTGTTGGTTTTGTTGAAACGTAAGTGTTGCGATTGTTGAGTTGTATTGGTGTTGTGTTGTGTGTTGGCATGTGTGGATATGTGATTATTTGGCAAAAGCGAGTCAGTGTGACATGGGTGCGGTCAGTGCTGACGAGTTTTGAGTTGATTTGAAGGAAACGTTATTAAGTGTTGTATAAGTATTTTTGCGATTTAAGTGTTGTATGCGATTATTGAAGGTGTGACAGTGTTTGTGAGTGTTTTTGTGGGTTAGCGAGTCAGTGTGACATGGTCGCAGTCAGTTTGTGACAGGTTTGAATTGATTTAGATGGAAACGTCAACAAGTGGGGTATAAGTATTCATTGCGATTATTAGAGTTGAGACGGTATCAGTGAGTGTTGGTATATGGAAACGTCAACAAGTGGGGTATAAGTATTCATTGCGATTATTAGAGTTGAGACGGTATCAGTGAGTGTTGGTATGCATTATTTTGCGATTTTTGGTTAGAAACGAGTGCGTGTGACATGGTCGAGATTGGTTTGTGACAGGATTTGATGGGAAATATTTCAATGGTTAGCAAGTGTTGTATAAGCGATCTGACATGGTCGAGATTGGTTTGTGACAGGATTTGATGGGAAATATTTCAAATGGTTAGCAAGTGTTGTATAAGCGATCATTGTGTCGTATAAGCGATTATTGCCCGCAGCGAGTTGAAATTTGATGGATGCGAGGGTTAGCGAGTTGATTTGATGGATGGATCAAGAATTGCGTTTGCGGTTAGCGGGCGTGGTTAGAAGGTTAATTGTTTAGGCCAGGAACGGATTTGATGGATGGATCAAGAATTGCGTTTGCGGTTAGCGGGCGTGGTTAGAAGGTTAATTGTTTAGGCCAGGAACGTTTTTGAAGTCGTGGGAGTACCCCGGTAATAAATGGGTTGTTTGAGTGTGGGAATTGATGGGGGGGTGTGGGCAGTGTAGTAGAAGGGGTGTGTGGAAGAAAAATTGATGGTTTGTGTTTGAGTGTGGGAATTGATGGGGGGGTGTGGGCAGTGTAGTAGAAGGGGTGTGTGGAAGAAAAATTGATGGTTTGATGATGGGAAAAGCGGGAAAATTGAGATTGAGCGCAGGGGTGTTTATGTTGATTTGTGTGACGTGCGAGTGTTGTCACGGTGATTTTTGTGATGTGTGAGGGTGTTTGTGGCAGGGGTGTTTATGTTGATTTGTGTGACGTGCGAGTGTTGTCACGGTGATTTTTGTGATGTGTGAGGGTGTTTGTGATGGGAGAAGTGTGTGTGGTGAGTGACGTGACTGTAGACCACTTGTAACGGTTGAAAAGTGTTGGTTTTGTTGAAACGTAAGTGTTGCGATTGTTGAGTTGTATTGGTGTTTGTGGTGTTGGCATGTGTGGATATGTGATTATTTGGCAAAAGCGAGTCAGTGTGACATGGGTGCGGTCAGTGCATGACGAGTTTTGAGTTGATTTGAAAGGAAACGTTATTAAGTGTTGTATAAGTATTTGTTGCGATTGTTAAGTGTTGTATGCGATTATTGAAGGTGTGACAGTGTTTGTGTTATTAAGTGTTGTATAAGTATTTGTTGCGATTGTTAAGTGTTGTATGCGATTATTGAAGGTGTGACAGTGTTTGTGAGTGTTTTTGTGGGTTAGCGAGTCAGTGTGACATGGTCGCAGTCAGTTTGTGACAGGTTTGAATTGATTTAATGGAAACGTCAACAAGTGGTATAAGTATTCATTGCGATTATTAGAGTTGAGACGGTATCAGTGAGTGTTGGTATGCATTATTTTGCGATTTTTGGTTAGAAACGAGTGCGTGTGACATGGTCGAGATTGGTTTGTGACAGGATTTGATGGGAAATATTTCAAATGGTTAGCAAGTGTTGTATAAGCGATTGACATGGTCGAGATTGGTTTGTGACAGGATTTGATGGGAAATATTTCAAATGGTTAGCAAGTGTTGTATAAGCGATCATTGTGTCGTATAAGCGATTATTGCCCGCAGCGAGTTGAAATTTGATGGATGCGAGGGTTAGCGAGTTGTGATTTGATGGATGGATCAAGAATTGCGTTTGCGGTTAGCGGGCGTGGTTAGAAGGTTAATTGTTTAGGCCAGGAACGTTTTTGAAGTCGTGGGAGTACCCCGGTATTAAATGGGTTGTTTGAGTGTGGGAATTGATGGGGGGGTGTGGGCAGTGTAGTAGAAGGGGTGTGTGGAAGAAAAATTGATGGTTTGTGTTTGAGTGTGGGAATTGATGGGGGGGTGTGGGCAGTGTAGTAGAAGGGGTGTGTGGAAGAAAAATTGATGGTTTGATGATGGGAAAAGCGGGAAAATTGAGATTAAGCGCAGGGGTGTTTATGTTGATTTGTGTGACGTGCGAGTGTTGTCACGGTGATTTTTGTGATGTGTGAGGGTGTTTGTGATGGGAGAAGTGTGTGTGGTGAGTGACGTGACTGTAGACCACTTGTAACGTTGAAAAGTGTTGGTTTTTGTTGGAAACGTAAGTGTTGCGATTGTTGAGTTGTATTGGTGTTTGTTGGTGTTGGCATGTGTGGATATGTGATTATTTGGCAAAAGCGAGTCAGTGTGACATGGGTACGGTCAGTGCATGACGAGTTTTGAGTTGATTTGAAGGAAACGTTATTAAGTGTTGTATAAGTATTTTTGCGATTGTTAAGTGTTGTATGCGATTATTGAAGGTGTGACAGTGTTTGTGAGTGTTTTTGTGGGTTAGCGAGTCAGTGTGACATGGTCGCAGTCAGTTTGTGACAGGTTTGAATTGATTTAATGGAAACGTCAACAAGGGTATAAGTATTCATTGCGATTATTAGAGTTGAGACGGTATCAGTGAGTGTTGGTATGATGGAAACGTCAACAAGTGGGGTATAAGTATTCATTGCGATTATTAGAGTTGAGACGGTATCAGTGAGTGTTGGTATGCATTATTTTGCGATTTTTGGTTAGAAACGAGTGCGTGTGACATGGTCGAGATTGGTTTGTGACAGGATTTGATGGGAAATATTTCAATGGTTAGCAAGTGTTGTATAAGCGATCTGACATGGTCGAGATTGGTTTGTGACAGGATTTGATGGGAAATATTTCAAATGGTTAGCAAGTGTTGTATAAGCGATCATTGTGTCGTATAAGCGATTATTGCCCGCAGCGAGTTGAAATTTGATGGATGCGAGGGTTAGCGAGTTGTGATTTGATGGATGGATCAAGAATTGCGTTTGCGGTTAGCGGGCGTGGTTAGAAGGTTAATTGTTTAGGCCAGGAACGTTTTTGAAGTCGTGGGAGTACCCCGGTAATAAATGGGTTGTTTGAGTGTGGGAATTGATGGGGGGGTGTGGGCAGTGTAGTAGAAGGGGTGTGTGGAAGAAAAATTGATGGTTTGTGTTTGAGTGTGGGAATTGATGGGGGGGTGTGGGCAGTGTAGTAGAAGGGGTGTGTGGAAGAAAAATTGATGGTTTGATGATGGGAAAAGCGGGAAAATTGAGATTAAGCGCAGGGGTGTTTATGTTGATTTGTGTGACGTGCGAGTGTTGTCACGGTGATTTTTGTGATGTGTGAGGGTGTTTGTGATGGGAGAAGTGTGTGTGGTGAGTGACGTGACTGTAGACCACTTGTAACGTTGAAAAGTGTTGGTTTTTGTTGGAAACGTAAGTGTTGCGATTGTTGAGTTGTATTGGTGTTTGTTGGTGTTGGCATGTGTGGATATGTGATTATTTGGCAAAAGCGAGTCAGTGTGACATGGGTACGGTCAGTGTGACGAGTTTTGAGTTGATTTGAAGGAAACATTATTAAGTGTTGTATAAGTATTTGTTGCGATTTCAAGTGTTGTATGCGATTATTGAAGGTGTGACAGTGTTTGTGAGTGTTTTTGTGGGTTAGACGAGTCAGTGTGACATCAAGTGTTGTATGCGATTATTGAAGGTGTGACAGTGTTTGTGAGTGTTTTTGTGGGTTAGACGAGTCAGTGTGACATGGTCGCAGTCAGTTTGTGACAGGTTTGAATTGATTTAATGGAAACGTCAACAAGTGGGGTATAAGTATTCATTGCGATTATTAGAGTTGAGACGGTATCAGTGAGTGTTGGTATATGGAAACGTCAACAAGTGGGGTATAAGTATTCATTGCGATTATTAGAGTTGAGACGGTATCAGTGAGTGTTGGTATGCATTATTTTGCGATTTTTGGTTAGAAACGAGTGCGTGTGACATGGTCGAGATTGGTTTGTGACAGGATTTGATGGGAAATATTTCAATGGTTAGCAAGTGTTGTATAAGCGATCTGACATGGTCGAGATTGGTTTGTGACAGGATTTGATGGGAAATATTTCAAATGGTTAGCAAGTGTTGTATAAGCGATCATTGTGTCGTATAAGCGATTATTGCCCGCAGCGAGTTGAAATTTGATGGATGCGAGGGTTAGCGAGTTGTGATTTGATGGATGGATCAAGAATTGCGTTTGCGGTTAGCGGGCGTGGTTAGAAGGTTAATTGTTTAGGCCAGGAACGTTTTTGAAGTCGTGGGAGTACCCCGGTAATATAATGGGTTGTTTGAGTGTGGGAATTGATGGGGGGGTGTGGGCAGTGTAGTAGAAGGGGTGTAGTACCCCGGTAATATAATGGGTTGTTTGAGTGTGGGAATTGATGGGGGGGTGTGGGCAGTGTAGTAGAAGGGGTGTGTGGAAGAAAAATTGATGGTTTGATGATGGGAAAAGCGGGAAAATTGAGATTGAGCGCAGGGGTGTTTATGTTGATTTGTGTGACGTGCGAGTGTTGTCACGGTGATTTTTGTGATGTGTGAGGGTGTTTGTGGCAGGGGTGTTTATGTTGATTTGTGTGACGTGCGAGTGTTGTCACGGTGATTTTTGTGATGTGTGAGGGTGTTTGTGATGGGAAAGTGTGTGTGGTGAGTGACGTGACTGTAGACCACTTGTAACGGTTGAAAAGTGTTGGTTTTGTTGAAACGTAAGTGTTGCGATTGTTGAGTTGTATTGGTGTTTGTTGGTGTTGGCATGTGTGGATATGTGATTATTTGGCAAAAGCGAGTCAGTGTGACATGGGTACGGTCAGTGCTGACGAGTTTTGAGTTGATTTGAAGGAAACGTTATTAAGTGTTGTATAAGTATTTGTTGCGATTGTCAAGTGTTGTATGCGATTATTGAAGGTGTGACAGTGTTTGTGAGTGTTTTTGTGGGTTAGCGAGTCAGTGTGACATGGTCGCAGTCAGTTTGTGACAGGGTTTGAATTGATTTAATGGAAACGTCAACAAGTGGGGTATAAGTATTCATTGCGATTATTAGAGTTGAGACGGTATCAGTGAGTGTTGGTATATGGAAACGTCAACAAGTGGGGTATAAGTATTCATTGCGATTATTAGAGTTGAGACGGTATCAGTGAGTGTTGGTATGCATTATTTTGCGATTTTTGGTTAGAAACGAGTGCGTGTGACATGGTCGAGATTGGTTTGTGACAGGATTTGATGGGAAATATTTCAATGGTTAGCAAGTGTTGTATAAGCGATCTGACATGGTCGAGATTGGTTTGTGACAGGATTTGATGGGAAATATTTCAAATGGTTAGCAAGTGTTGTATAAGCGATCATTGTGTCGTATAAGCGATTATTGCCCGCAGCGAGTTGAAATTTGATGGATGCGAGGGTTAGCGAGTTGTGATTTGATGGATGGATCAAGAATTGCGTTTGCGGTTAGCGGGCGTGGTTAGAAGGTTAATTGTTTAGGCCAGGAACGTTTTTGAAGTCGTGGGAGTACCCCGGTAATATAATGGGTTGTTTGAGTGTGGGAATTGATGGGGGGGTGTGGGCAGTGTAGTAGAAGGGGTGTAGTACCCCGGTAATATAATGGGTTGTTTGAGTGTGGGAATTGATGGGGGGGTGTGGGCAGTGTAGTAGAAGGGGTGTGTGGAAGAAAAATTGATGGTTTGATGATGGGAAAAGCGGGAAAATTGAGATTAAGCGCAGGGGTGTTTATGTTGATTTGTGTGACGTGCGAGTGTTGTCACGGTGATTTTTGTGATGTGTGAGGGTGTTTGTGATGGGAGAAGTGTGTGTGGTGAGTGACGTGACTGTAGACCACTTGTAACGGTTGAAAAGTGTTGGTTTTTGTTGAAACGTAAGTGTTGCGATTGTTGAGTTGTATTGGTGTTTGTGGTGTTGGCATGTGTGGATATGTGATTATTTGGCAAAAGCGAGTCAGTGTGACATGGGTACGGTCAGTGCTGACGAGTTTTGAGTTGATTTGAAAGGAAACATTATTAAGTGTTGTATAAGTATTTTTGCGATTGTTAAGTGTTGTATGCGATTATTGAAGGTGTGACAGTGTTTGTGAGTGTTTTTGTGGGTTAGCGAGTCAGTGTGACATGGTCGCAGTCAGTTTGTGACAGGTTTGAATTGATTTAATGGAAACGTCAACAAGTGGGGTATAAGTATTCATTGCGATTATTAGAGTTGAGACGGTATCAGTGAGTGTTGGTATATGGAAACGTCAACAAGTGGGGTATAAGTATTCATTGCGATTATTAGAGTTGAGACGGTATCAGTGAGTGTTGGTATGCATTATTTTGCGATTTTTGGTTAGAAACGAGTGCGTGTGACATGGTCGAGATTGGTTTGTGACAGGATTTGATGGGAAATATTTCAAGTGGTTAGCAAGTGTTGTATAAGCGATCATTGTGTCGTATAAGCGATTATTGCCCGCAGCGAGTTGAAATTTGATGGATGCGAGGGTTAGCGAGTTGTGATTTGATGGATGGATCAAGAATTGCGTTTGCGGTTAGCGGGCGTGGTTAGAAGGTTAATTGTTTAGGCCAGGAACGTTTTTGAAGTCGTGGGAGTCCCCGGTAATAATGGGTTGTTTGAGTGTGGGAATTGATGGGGGGGTGTGGGCAGTGTAGTAGAAGGGGTGTGTGGAAGAAAAATTGATGGTTTGTGTTTGAGTGTGGGAATTGATGGGGGGGTGTGGGCAGTGTAGTAGAAGGGGTGTGTGGAAGAAAAATTGATGGTTTGATGATGGGAAAAGCGGGAAAATTGAGATTAAGCGCAGGGGTGTTTATGTTGATTTGTGTGACGTGCGAGTGTTGTCACGGTGATTTTTGTGATGTGTGAGGGTGTTTGTGATGGGAGAAGTGTGTGTGGTGAGTGACGTGACTGTAGACCCTTGTAACGGTTGAAAAGTGTTGGTTTTTGTTGGAAACGTAAGTGTTGCGATTGTTGAGTTGTATTGGTGTTGTGTGTGGTGTTGGAGCGATTATTTGGCAAAAGCGAGTCAGTGTGACATGGGTGCGGTCAGTGACAGTTTTGAGTTGATTTGAAGGAAACATTATTAAGTGTTGTATAAGTATTTGTTGCGATTAAGTGTTGTATGCGATTATTGAAGGTGTGACGGTGTTTGTGAGTGTTTTTGTGGGTTAGCGAGTCAGTGTGACATGGTCGCAGTCAGTTTGTGACAGGGTTTGAATTGATTTAAATGGAAACGTCAACAAGTGGGGTATAAGTATTCATTGCGATTATTAGAGTTGAGACGGTATCAGTGAGTGTTGGTATATGGAAACGTCAACAAGTGGGGTATAAGTATTCATTGCGATTATTAGAGTTGAGACGGTATCAGTGAGTGTTGGTATGCATTATTTTGCGATTTTTGGTTAGAAACGAGTGCGTGTGACATGGTCGAGATTGGTTTGTGACAGGATTTGATGGGAAATATTTCAATGGTTAGCAAGTGTTGTATAAGCGATCTGACATGGTCGAGATTGGTTTGTGACAGGATTTGATGGGAAATATTTCAAATGGTTAGCAAGTGTTGTATAAGCGATCATTGTGTCGTATAAGCGATTATTGCCCGCAGCGAGTTGAAATTTGATGGATGCGAGGGTTAGCGAGTTGTGATTTGATGGATGGATCAAGAATTGCGTTTGCGGTTAGCGGGCGTGGTTAGAAGGTTAATTGTTTAGGCCAGGAACGTTTTTGAAGTCGTGGGAGTCCCCGGTAATATAATGGGTTGTTTGAGTGTGGGAATTGATGGGGGGTGTGGGCAGTGTAGTAGAAGGGGTGTGTGGAAGAAAAATTGATGGTTTGATGATGGGAAAAGCGGGAAAATTGAGATTGTGGGCAGTGTAGTAGAAGGGGTGTGTGGAAGAAAAATTGATGGTTTGATGATGGGAAAAGCGGGAAAATTGAGATTAAGCGCAGGGGTGTTTATGTTGATTTGTGTGACGTGCGAGTGTTGTCACGGTGATTTTTGTGATGTGTGAGGGTGTTTGTGATGGGAGAAGTGTGTGTGGTGAGTGACGTGACTGTAGACCACTTGTAACCGTTGAAAAGTGTTGGTTTTTGTTGGAAACGTAAGTGTTGCGATTGTTGAGTTGTATTGGTGTTTGTTGGTGTTGGCATGTGTGGATATGCGATTATTTGGCAAAAGCGAGTCAGTGTGACATGGGTACGGTCAGTGCATGACGAGTTTTGAGTTGATTTGAAGGAAACATTATTAAGTGTTGTATAAGTATTTGTTGCGATTGTTAAGTGTTGTATGCGATTATTGAAGGTGTGACGGTGTTTGTGAGTGTTTTTGTGGGTTAGCGAGTCAGTGTGACATGGTCGCAGTCAGTTTGTGACAGGGTTTGAATTGATTTAAATGGAAACGTCAACAAGTGGGGTATAAGTATTCATTGCGATTATTAGAGTTGAGACGGTATCAGTGAGTGTTGGTATATGGAAACGTCAACAAGTGGGGTATAAGTATTCATTGCGATTATTAGAGTTGAGACGGTATCAGTGAGTGTTGGTATGCATTATTTTGCGATTTTTGGTTAGAAACGAGTGCGTGTGACATGGTCGAGATTGGTTTGTGACAGGATTTGATGGGAAATATTTCAATGGTTAGCAAGTGTTGTATAAGCGATCTGACATGGTCGAGATTGGTTTGTGACAGGATTTGATGGGAAATATTTCAAATGGTTAGCAAGTGTTGTATAAGCGATCATTGTGTCGTATAAGCGATTATTGCCCGCAGCGAGTTGAAATTTGATGGATGCGAGGGTTAGCGAGTTGTGATTTGATGGATGGATCAAGAATTGCGTTTGCGGTTAGCGGGCGTGGTTAGAAGGTTAATTGTTTAGGCCAGGAACGTTTTTGAAGTCGTGGGAGTCCCCGGTAATATAATGGGTTGTTTGAGTGTGGGAATTGATGGGGGGGTGTGGGCAGTGTAGTAGAAGGGGTGTAGTACCCCGGTAATATAATGGGTTGTTTGAGTGTGGGAATTGATGGGGGGGTGTGGGCAGTGTAGTAGAAGGGGTGTGTGGAAGAAAAATTGATGGTTTGATGATGGGAAAAGCGGGAAAATTGAGATTAAGCGCAGGGGTGTTTATGTTGATTTGTGTGACGTGCGAGTGTTGTCACGGTGATTTTTGTGATGTGTGAGGGTGTTTGTGATGGGAGAAGTGTGTGTGGTGAGTGACGTGACTGTAGACCACTTGTAACGTTGAAAAGTGTTGGTTTTTGTTGGAAACGTAAGTGTTGCGATTGTTGAGTTGTATTGGTGTTTGTTGGTGTTGGCATGTGTGGATATGCGATTATTTGGCAAAAGCGAGTCAGTGTGACATGGGTACGGTCAGTGCATGACGAGTTTTGAGTTGATTTGAAGGAAACATTATTAAGTGTTGTATAAGTATTTGTTGCGATTGTTAAGTGTTGTATGCGATTATTGAAGGTGTGACAAGGGAAACATTATTAAGTGTTGTATAAGTATTTGTTGCGATTGTTAAGTGTTGTATGCGATTATTGAAGGTGTGACGGTGTTTGTGAGTGTTTTTGTGGGTTAGCTGAGTCAGTGTGACATGGTCGCAGTCAGTTTGTGACAGGGTTTGAATTGATTTAAATGGAAACGTCAACAAGTGGGGTATAAGTATTCATTGCGATTATTAGAGTTGAGACGGTATCAGTGAGTGTTGGTATGCATTATTTTGCGATTTTTGGTTAGAAACGAGTGCGTGTGACATGGTCGAGATTGGTTTGTGACAGGATTTGATGGGAAATATTTCAATGGTTAGCAAGTGTTGTATAAGCGATCTGACATGGTCGAGATTGGTTTGTGACAGGATTTGATGGGAAATATTTCAAATGGTTAGCAAGTGTTGTATAAGCGATCATTGTGTCGTATAAGCGATTATTGCCCGCAGCGAGTTGAAATTTGATGGATGCGAGGGTTAGCGAGTTGTGATTTGATGGATGGATCAAGAATTGCGTTTGCGGTTAGCGGGCGTGGTTAGAAGGTTAATTGTTTAGGCCAGGAACGTTTTTGAAGTCGTGGGAGTCCCCGGTAATATAATGGGTTGTTTGAGTGTGGGAATTGATGGGGGGGTGTGGGCAGTGTAGTAGAAGGGGTGTAGTACCCCGGTAATATAATGGGTTGTTTGAGTGTGGGAATTGATGGGGGGGTGTGGGCAGTGTAGTAGAAGGGGTGTGTGGAAGAAAAATTGATGGTTTGATGATGGGAAAAGCGGGAAAATTGAGATTAAGCGCAGGGGTGTTTATGTTGATTTGTGTGACGTGCGAGTGTTGTCACGGTGATTTTTGTGATGTGTGAGGGTGTTTGTGATGGGAGAAGTGTGTGTGGTGAGTGACGTGACTGTAGACCACTTGTAACGTTGAAAAGTGTTGGTTTTTGTTGGAAACGTAAGTGTTGCGATTGTTGAGTTGTATTGGTGTTTGTTGGTGTTGGCATGTGTGGATATGCGATTATTTGGCAAAAGCGAGTCAGTGTGACATGGGTACGGTCAGTGCATGACGAGTTTTGAGTTGATTTGAAGGAAACATTATTAAGTGTTGTATAAGTATTTGTTGCGATTGTTAAGTGTTGTATGCGATTATTGAAGGTGTGACAAGGGAAACATTATTAAGTGTTGTATAAGTATTTGTTGCGATTGTTAAGTGTTGTATGCGATTATTGAAGGTGTGACGGTGTTTGTGAGTGTTTTTGTGGGTTAGCTGAGTCAGTGTGACATGGTCGCAGTCAGTTTGTGACAGGGTTTGAATTGATTTAAATGGAAACGTCAACAAGTGGGGTATAAGTATTCATTGCGATTATTAGAGTTGAGACGGTATCAGTGAGTGTTGGTATGCATTATTTTGCGATTTTTGGTTAGAAACGAGTGCGTGTGACATGGTCGAGATTGGTTTGTGACAGGATTTGATGGGAAATATTTCAAGTGGTTAGCAAGTGTTGTATAAGCGATCATTGTGTCGTATAAGCGATTATTGCCCGCAGCGAGTTGAAATTTGATGGATGCGAGGGTTAGCGAGTTGTGATTTGATGGATGGATCAAGAATTGCGTTTGCGGTTAGCGGGCGTGGTTAGAAGGTTAATTGTTTAGGCCAGGAACGTTTTTGAAGTCGTGGGAGTACCCCGGTATTAATGGGTTGTTTGAGTGTGGGAATTGATGGGGGGGTGTGGGCAGTGTAGTAGAAGGGGTGTGTGGAAGAAAAATTGATGGTTTGTGTTTGAGTGTGGGAATTGATGGGGGGGTGTGGGCAGTGTAGTAGAAGGGGTGTGTGGAAGAAAAATTGATGGTTTGATGATGGGAAAAGCGGGAAAATTGAGATTAAGCGCAGGGGTGTTTATGTTGATTTGTGTGACGTGCGAGTGTTGTCACGGTGATTTTTGTGATGTGTGAGGGTGTTTGTGATGGGAGAAGTGTGTGTGGTGAGTGACGTGACTGTAGACCACTTGTAACGTTGAAAAGTGTTGGTTTTTGTTGGAAACGTAAGTGTTGCGATTGTTGAGTTGTATTGGTGTTTGTTGGTGTTGGCATGTGTGGATATGCGATTATTTGGCAAAAGCGAGTCAGTGTGACATGGGTCGGTCAGTGCATGACGAGTTTTGAGTTGATTTGAAGGAAACATTATTAAGTGTTGTATAAGTATTTGTTGCGATTGTTAAGTGTTGTATGCGATTATTGAAGGTGTGACAAGGGAAACATTATTAAGTGTTGTATAAGTATTTGTTGCGATTGTTAAGTGTTGTATGCGATTATTGAAGGTGTGACGGTGTTTGTGAGTGTTTTTGTGGGTTAGCTGAGTCAGTGTGACATGGTCGCAGTCAGTTTGTGACAGGGTTTGAATTGATTTAAATGGAAACGTCAACAAGTGGGGTATAAGTATTCATTGCGATTATTAGAGTTGAGACGGTATCAGTGAGTGTTGGTATGCATTATTTTGCGATTTTTGGTTAGAAACGAGTGCGTGTGACATGGTCGAGATTGGTTTGTGACAGGATTTGATGGGAAATATTTCAAGTGGTTAGCAAGTGTTGTATAAGCGATCATTGTGTCGTATAAGCGATTATTGCCCGCAGCGAGTTGAAATTTGATGGATGCGAGGGTTAGCGAGTTGTGATTTGATGGATGGATCAAGAATTGCGTTTGCGGTTAGCGGGCGTGGTTAGAAGGTTAATTGTTTAGGCCAGGAACGTTTTTGAAGTCGTGGGAGTCCCCGGTAATATAATGGGTTGTTTGAGTGTGGGAATTGATGGGGGGGTGTGGGCAGTGTAGTAGAAGGGGTGTAGTACCCCGGTAATATAATGGGTTGTTTGAGTGTGGGAATTGATGGGGGGGTGTGGGCAGTGTAGTAGAAGGGGTGTGTGGAAGAAAAATTGATGGTTTGATGATGGGAAAAGCGGGAAAATTGAGATTAAGCGCAGGGGTGTTTATGTTGATTTGTGTGACGTGCGAGTGTTGTCACGGTGATTTTTGTGATGTGTGAGGGTGTTTGTGATGGGAGAAGTGTGTGTGGTGAGTGACGTGACTGTAGACCACTTGTAACCGTTGAAAAGTGTTGGTTTTTGTTGGAAACGTAAGTGTTGCGATTGTTGAGTTGTATTGGTGTTTGTTGGTGTTGGCATGTGTGGATATGCGATTATTTGGCAAAAGCGAGTCAGTGTGACATGGGTACGGTCAGTGCATGACGAGTTTTGAGTTGATTTGAAGGGAAACATTATTAAGTGTTGTATAAGTATTTGTTGCGATTGTTAAGTGTTGTATGCGATTATTGAAGGTGTGACGGTGTTTGTGAGTGTTTTTGTGGGTTAGCTGAGTCAGTGTGACATGGTCGCAGTCAGTTTGTGACAGGGTTTGAATTGATTTAAATGGAAACGTCAACAAGTGGGGTATAAGTATTCATTGCGATTATTAGAGTTGAGACGGTATCAGTGAGTGTTGGTATGCATTATTTTGCGATTTTTGGTTAGAAACGAGTGCGTGTGACATGGTCGAGATTGGTTTGTGACAGGATTTGATGGGAAATATTTCAAGTGGTTAGCAAGTGTTGTATAAGCGATCATTGTGTCGTATAAGCGATTATTGCCCGCAGCGAGTTGAAATTTGATGGATGCGAGGGTTAGCGAGTTGTGATTTGATGGATGGATCAAGAATTGCGTTTGCGGTTAGCGGGCGTGGTTAGAAGGTTAATTGTTTAGGCCAGGAACGTTTTTGAAGTCGTGGGAGTCCCCGGTAATATAATGGGTTGTTTGAGTGTGGGAATTGATGGGGGGGTGTGGGCAGTGTAGTAGAAGGGGTGTAGTACCCCGGTAATATAATGGGTTGTTTGAGTGTGGGAATTGATGGGGGGGTGTGGGCAGTGTAGTAGAAGGGGTGTGTGGAAGAAAAATTGATGGTTTGATGATGGGAAAAGCGGGAAAATTGAGATTAAGCGCAGGGGTGTTTATGTTGATTTGTGTGACGTGCGAGTGTTGTCACGGTGATTTTTGTGATGTGTGAGGGTGTTTGTGATGGGAGAAGTGTGTGTGGTGAGTGACGTGACTGTAGACCACTTGTAACCGTTGAAAAGTGTTGGTTTTTGTTGGAAACGTAAGTGTTGCGATTGTTGAGTTGTATTGGTGTTTGTTGGTGTTGGCATGTGTGGATATGCGATTATTTGGCAAAAGCGAGTCAGTGTGACATGGGTACGGTCAGTGCATGACGAGTTTTGAGTTGATTTGAAGGGAAACATTATTAAGTGTTGTATAAGTATTTGTTGCGATTGTTAAGTGTTGTATGCGATTATTGAAGGTGTGACGGTGTTTGTGAGTGTTTTTGTGGGTTAGCTGAGTCAGTGTGACATGGTCGCAGTCAGTTTGTGACAGGGTTTGAATTGATTTAAATGGAAACGTCAACAAGTGGGGTATAAGTATTCATTGCGATTATTAGAGTTGAGACGGTATCAGTGAGTGTTGGTATGCATTATTTTGCGATTTTTGGTTAGAAACGAGTGCGTGTGACATGGTCGAGATTGGTTTGTGACAGGATTTGATGGGAAATATTTCAAGTGGTTAGCAAGTGTTGTATAAGCGATCATTGTGTCGTATAAGCGATTATTGCCCGCAGCGAGTTGAAATTTGATGGATGCGAGGGTTAGCGAGTTGTGATTTGATGGATGGATCAAGAATTGCGTTTGCGGTTAGCGGGCGTGGTTAGAAGGTTAATTGTTTAGGCCAGGAACGTTTTTGAAGTCGTGGGAGTCCCCGGTAATATAATGGGTTGTTTGAGTGTGGGAATTGATGGGGGGGTGTGGGCAGTGTAGTAGAAGGGGTGTAGTACCCCGGTAATATAATGGGTTGTTTGAGTGTGGGAATTGATGGGGGGGTGTGGGCAGTGTAGTAGAAGGGGTGTGTGGAAGAAAAATTGATGGTTTGATGATGGGAAAAGCGGGAAAATTGAGATTAAGCGCAGGGGTGTTTATGTTGATTTGTGTGACGTGCGAGTGTTGTCACGGTGATTTTTGTGATGTGTGAGGGTGTTTGTGATGGGAGAAGTGTGTGTGGTGAGTGACGTGACTGTAGACCACTTGTAACCGTTGAAAAGTGTTGGTTTTTGTTGGAAACGTAAGTGTTGCGATTGTTGAGTTGTATTGGTGTTTGTTGGTGTTGGCATGTGTGGATATGCGATTATTTGGCAAAAGCGAGTCAGTGTGACATGGGTACGGTCAGTGCATGACGAGTTTTGAGTTGATTTGAAGGGAAACATTATTAAGTGTTGTATAAGTATTTGTTGCGATTGTTAAGTGTTGTATGCGATTATTGAAGGTGTGACGGTGTTTGTGAGTGTTTTTGTGGGTTAGCTGAGTCAGTGTGACATGGTCGCAGTCAGTTTGTGACAGGGTTTGAATTGATTTAAATGGAAACGTCAACAAGTGGGGTATAAGTATTCATTGCGATTATTAGAGTTGAGACGGTATCAGTGAGTGTTGGTATGCATTATTTTGCGATTTTTGGTTAGAAACGAGTGCGTGTGACATGGTCGAGATTGGTTTGTGACAGGATTTGATGGGAAATATTTCAAGTGGTTAGCAAGTGTTGTATAAGCGATCATTGTGTCGTATAAGCGATTATTGCCCGCAGCGAGTTGAAATTTGATGGATGCGAGGGTTAGCGAGTTGTGATTTGATGGATGGATCAAGAATTGCGTTTGCGGTTAGCGGGCGTGGTTAGAAGGTTAATTGTTTAGGCCAGGAACGGTTTTGAAGTCGTGGGAGTACCCCGGTAATATAATGGGTTGTTTGAGTGTGGGAATTGATGGGGGGGTGTGGGCAGTGTAGTAGAAGGGGTGTGTGGAAGAAAAATTGATGGTTTGATGATGGGAAAAGCGGGAAAATTGAGATTAAGCGCAGGGGTGTTTATGTTGATTTGTGTGACGTGCGAGTGTTGTCACGGTGATTTTTGTGATGTGTGAGGGTGTTTGTGATGGGAGAAGTGTGTGTGGTGAGTGACGTGACTGTAGACCACTTGTAACCGTTGAAAAGTGTTGGTTTTTGTTGGAAACGTAAGTGTTGCGATTGTTGAGTTGTATTGGTGTTTGTTGGTGTTGGCATGTGTGGATATGCGATTATTTGGCAAAAGCGAGTCAGTGTGACATGGGTACGGTCAGTGCATGACGAGTTTTGAGTTGATTTGAAGGGAAACATTATTAAGTGTTGTATAAGTATTTGTTGCGATTGTTAAGTGTTGTATGCGATTATTGAAGGTGTGACGGTGTTTGTGAGTGTTTTTGTGGGTTAGCTGAGTCAGTGTGACATGGTCGCAGTCAGTTTGTGACAGGGTTTGAATTGATTTAATGGAAACGTCAACAAGTGGGGTATAAGTATTCATTGCGATTATTAGAGTTGAGACGGTATCAGTGAGTGTTGGTATATGGAAACGTCAACAAGTGGGGTATAAGTATTCATTGCGATTATTAGAGTTGAGACGGTATCAGTGAGTGTTGGTATGCATTATTTTGCGATTTTTGGTTAGAAACGAGTGCGTGTGACATGGTCGAGATTGGTTTGTGACAGGATTTGATGGGAAATATTTCAAGTGGTTAGCAAGTGTTGTATAAGCGATCATTGTGTCGTATAAGCGATTATTGCCCGCAGCGAGTTGAAATTTGATGGATGCGAGGGTTAGCGAGTTGTGATTTGATGGATGGATCAAGAATTGCGTTTGCGGTTAGCGGGCGTGGTTAGAAGGTTAATTGTTTAGGCCAGGAACGTTTTTGAAGTCGTGGGAGTCCCCGGTAATAAAATGGGTTGTTTGAGTGTGGGAATTGATGGGGGGGTGTGGGCAGTGTAGTAGAAGGGGTGTGTGGAAGAAAAATTGATGGTTTGTGTTTGAGTGTGGGAATTGATGGGGGGGTGTGGGCAGTGTAGTAGAAGGGGTGTGTGGAAGAAAAATTGATGGTTTGATGATGGGAAAAGCGGGAAAATTGAGATTAAGCGCAGGGGTGTTTATGTTGATTTGTGTGACGTGCGAGTGTTGTCACGGTGATTTTTGTGATGTGTGAGGGTGTTTGTGATGGGAGAAGTGTGTGTGGTGAGTGACGTGACTGTAGACCACTTGTAACCGTTGAAAAGTGTTGGTTTTTGTTGGAAACGTAAGTGTTGCGATTGTTGAGTTGTATTGGTGTTTGTTGGTGTTGGCATGTGTGGATATGCGATTATTTGGCAAAAGCGAGTCAGTGTGACATGGGTACGGTCAGTGCATGACGAGTTTTGAGTTGATTTGAAGGGAAACATTATTAAGTGTTGTATAAGTATTTGTTGCGATTGTTAAGTGTTGTATGCGATTATTGAAGGTGTGACGGTGTTTGTGAGTGTTTTTGTGGGTTAGCTGAGTCAGTGTGACATGGTCGCAGTCAGTTTGTGACAGGGTTTGAATTGATTTAAATGGAAACGTCAACAAGTGGGGTATAAGTATTCATTGCGATTATTAGAGTTGAGACGGTATCAGTGAGTGTTGGTATGCATTATTTTGCGATTTTTGGTTAGAAACGAGTGCGTGTGACATGGTCGAGATTGGTTTGTGACAGGATTTGATGGGAAATATTTCAAGTGGTTAGCAAGTGTTGTATAAGCGATCATTGTGTCGTATAAGCGATTATTGCCCGCAGCGAGTTGAAATTTGATGGATGCGAGGGTTAGCGAGTTGTGATTTGATGGATGGATCAAGAATTGCGTTTGCGGTTAGCGGGCGTGGTTAGAAGGTTAATTGTTTAGGCCAGGAACGGTTTTGAAGTCGTGGGAGTACCCCGGTATATAATGGGTTGTTTGAGTGTGGGAATTGATGGGGGGGTGTGGGCAGTGTAGTAGAAGGGGTGTGTGGAAGAAAAATTGATGGTTTGTGTTTGAGTGTGGGAATTGATGGGGGGGTGTGGGCAGTGTAGTAGAAGGGGTGTGTGGAAGAAAAATTGATGGTTTGATGATGGGAAAAGCGGGAAAATTGAGATTAAGCGCAGGGGTGTTTATGTTGATTTGTGTGACGTGCGAGTGTTGTCACGGTGATTTTTGTGATGTGTGAGGGTGTTTGTGATGGGAGAAGTGTGTGTGGTGAGTGACGTGACTGTAGACCACTTGTAACCGTTGAAAAGTGTTGGTTTTTGTTGGAAACGTAAGTGTTGCGATTGTTGAGTTGTATTGGTGTTTGTTGGTGTTGGCATGTGTGGATATGCGATTATTTGGCAAAAGCGAGTCAGTGTGACATGGGTACGGTCAGTGCATGACGAGTTTTGAGTTGATTTGAAGGGAAACATTATTAAGTGTTGTATAAGTATTTGTTGCGATTGTTAAGTGTTGTATGCGATTATTGAAGGTGTGACGGTGTTTGTGAGTGTTTTTGTGGGTTAGCTGAGTCAGTGTGACATGGTCGCAGTCAGTTTGTGACAGGGTTTGAATTGATTTAAATGGAAACGTCAACAAGTGGGGTATAAGTATTCATTGCGATTATTAGAGTTGAGACGGTATCAGTGAGTGTTGGTATGCATTATTTTGCGATTTTTGGTTAGAAACGAGTGCGTGTGACATGGTCGAGATTGGTTTGTGACAGGATTTGATGGGAAATATTTCAAGTGGTTAGCAAGTGTTGTATAAGCGATCATTGTGTCGTATAAGCGATTATTGCCCGCAGCGAGTTGAAATTTGATGGATGCGAGGGTTAGCGAGTTGCGATTTGATGGATGGATCAAGAATTGCGTTTGCGGTTAGCGGGCGTGGTTAGAAGGTTAATTGTTTAGGCCAGGAACGGTTTTGAAGTGGGGGAGTACCCCGGTATATAATGGGTTGTTTGAGTGTGGGAATTGATGGGGGGGTGTGGGCAGTGTAGTAGAAGGGGTGTGTGGAAGAAAAATTGATGGTTTGTGTTTGAGTGTGGGAATTGATGGGGGGGTGTGGGCAGTGTAGTAGAAGGGGTGTGTGGAAGAAAAATTGATGGTTTGATGATGGGAAAAGCGGGAAAATTGAGATTAAGCGCAGGGGTGTTTATGTTGATTTGTGTGACGTGCGAGTGTTGTCACGGTGATTTTTGTGATGTGTGAGGGTGTTTGTGATGGGAGAAGTGTGTGTGGTGAGTGACGTGACTGTAGACCACTTGTAACCGTTGAAAAGTGTTGGTTTTTGTTGGAAACGTAAGTGTTGCGATTGTTGAGTTGTATTGGTGTTTGTTGGTGTTGGCATGTGTGGATATGCGATTATTTGGCAAAAGCGAGTCAGTGTGACATGGGTACGGTCAGTGCATGACGAGTTTTGAGTTGATTTGAAGGGAAACATTATTAAGTGTTGTATAAGTATTTGTTGCGATTGTTAAGTGTTGTATGCGATTATTGAAGGTGTGACGGTGTTTGTGAGTGTTTTTGTGGGTTAGCTGAGTCAGTGTGACATGGTCGCAGTCAGTTTGTGACAGGGTTTGAATTGATTTAAATGGAAACGTCAACAAGTGGGGTATAAGTATTCATTGCGATTATTAGAGTTGAGACGGTATCAGTGAGTGTTGGTATGCATTATTTTGCGATTTTTGGTTAGAAACGAGTGCGTGTGACATGGTCGAGATTGGTTTGTGACAGGATTTGATGGGAAATATTTCAAGTGGTTAGCAAGTGTTGTATAAGCGATCATTGTGTCGTATAAGCGATTATTGCCCGCAGCGAGTTGAAATTTGATGGATGCGAGGGTTAGCGAGTTGTGATTTGATGGATGGATCAAGAATTGCGTTTGCGGTTAGCGGGCGTGGTTAGAAGGTTAATTGTTTAGGCCAGGAACGGTTTTGAAGTCGTGGGAGTACCCGGTAATTAATGGGTTGTTTGAGTGTGGGAATTGATGGGGGGGTGTGGGCAGTGTAGTAGAAGGGGTGTGTGGAAGAAAAATTGATGGTTTGATGATGGGAAAAAGCGGGAAAATTGAGATTAAGCGCAGGGGTGTTTATGTTGATTTGTGTGACGTGCGAGTGTTGTCACGGTGATTTTTGTGATGTGTGAGGGTGTTTGTGGCAGGGGTGTTTATGTTGATTTGTGTGACGTGCGAGTGTTGTCACGGTGATTTTTGTGATGTGTGAGGGTGTTTGTGATGGGAGAAGTGTGTGTGGTGAGTGACGTGACTGTAGACCACTTGTAACCGTTGAAAAGTGTTGGTTTTTGTTGGAAACGTAAGTGTTGCGATTGTTGAGTTGTATTGGTGTTTGTTGGTGTTGGCATGTGTGGATATGCGATTATTTGGCAAAAGCGAGTCAGTGTGACATGGGTACGGTCAGTGCATGACGAGTTTTGAGTTGATTTGAAGGGAAACATTATTAAGTGTTGTATAAGTATTTGTTGCGATTGTTAAGTGTTGTATGCGATTATTGAAGGTGTGACGGTGTTTGTGAGTGTTTTTGTGGGTTAGCTGAGTCAGTGTGACATGGTCGCAGTCAGTTTGTGACAGGGTTTGAATTGATTTAAATGGAAACGTCAACAAGTGGGGTATAAGTATTCATTGCGATTATTAGAGTTGAGACGGTATCAGTGAGTGTTGGTATGCATTATTTTGCGATTTTTGGTTAGAAACGAGTGCGTGTGACATGGTCGAGATTGGTTTGTGACAGGATTTGATGGGAAATATTTCAAGTGGTTAGCAAGTGTTGTATAAGCGATCATTGTGTCGTATAAGCGATTATTGCCCGCAGCGAGTTGAAATTTGATGGATGCGAGGGTTAGCGAGTTGTGATTTGATGGATGGATCAAGAATTGCGTTTGCGGTTAGCGGGCGTGGTTAGAAGGTTAATTGTTTAGGCCAGGAACGGTTTTGAAGTGTGGGAGTACCCGGTATTAATGGGTTGTTTGAGTGTGGGAATTGATGGGGGGGTGTGGGCAGTGTAGTAGAAGGGGTGTGTGGAAGAAAATTGATGGTTTGATGATGGGAAAAGCGGGAAAATTGAGATTAAGCGCAGGGGTGTTTATGTTGATTTGTGTGACGTGCGAGTGTTGTCACGGTGATTTTTGTGATGTGTGAGGGTGTTTGTGGCAGGGGTGTTTATGTTGATTTGTGTGACGTGCGAGTGTTGTCACGGTGATTTTTGTGATGTGTGAGGGTGTTTGTGATGGGAGAAGTGTGTGTGGTGAGTGACGTGACTGTAGACCACTTGTAACCGTTGAAAAGTGTTGGTTTTTGTTGGAAACGTAAGTGTTGCGATTGTTGAGTTGTATTGGTGTTTGTTGGTGTTGGCATGTGTGGATATGCGATTATTTGGCAAAAGCGAGTCAGTGTGACATGGGTACGGTCAGTGCATGACGAGTTTTGAGTTGATTTGAAGGGAAACATTATTAAGTGTTGTATAAGTATTTGTTGCGATTGTTAAGTGTTGTATGCGATTATTGAAGGTGTGACGGTGTTTGTGAGTGTTTTTGTGGGTTAGCTGAGTCAGTGTGACATGGTCGCAGTCAGTTTGTGACAGGGTTTGAATTGATTTAAATGGAAACGTCAACAAGTGGGGTATAAGTATTCATTGCGATTATTAGAGTTGAGACGGTATCAGTGAGTGTTGGTATGCATTATTTTGCGATTTTTGGTTAGAAACGAGTGCGTGTGACATGGTCGAGATTGGTTTGTGACAGGATTTGATGGGAAATATTTCAAGTGGTTAGCAAGTGTTGTATAAGCGATCATTGTGTCGTATAAGCGATTATTGCCCGCAGCGAGTTGAAATTTGATGGATGCGAGGGTTAGCGAGTTGTGATTTGATGGATGGATCAAGAATTGCGTTTGCGGTTAGCGGGCGTGGTTAGAAGGTTAATTGTTTAGGCCAGGAACGGTTTTGAAGTCGTGGGAGTACCCGGTAATATAATGGGTTGAGTGTGGGAATTGATGGGGGGGGTGTGGGCAGTGTAGTAGAAGGGGTGTGTGGAAGAAAAATTGATGGTTTGATGATGGGAAAAGGGGAAAATTGAGATTAAGCGCAGGGGTGTTTATGTTGATTTGTGTGACGTGCGAGTGTTGTCACGGTGATTTTTGTGATGTGTGAGGGTGTTTGTGGCAGGGGTGTTTATGTTGATTTGTGTGACGTGCGAGTGTTGTCACGGTGATTTTTGTGATGTGTGAGGGTGTTTGTGATGGGAGAAGTGTGTGTGGTGAGTGACGTGACTGTAGACCACTTGTAACCGTTGAAAAGTGTTGGTTTTTGTTGGAAACGTAAGTGTTGCGATTGTTGAGTTGTATTGGTGTTTGTTGGTGTTGGCATGTGTGGATATGCGATTATTTGGCAAAAGCGAGTCAGTGTGACATGGGTACGGTCAGTGCATGACGAGTTTTGAGTTGATTTGAAGGGAAACATTATTAAGTGTTGTATAAGTATTTGTTGCGATTGTTAAGTGTTGTATGCGATTATTGAAGGTGTGACGGTGTTTGTGAGTGTTTTTGTGGGTTAGCTGAGTCAGTGTGACATGGTCGCAGTCAGTTTGTGACAGGGTTTGAATTGATTTAAATGGAAACGTCAACAAGTGGGGTATAAGTATTCATTGCGATTTTAGAGTTGAGACGGTATCAGTGAGTGTTGGTATGCATTATTTTGCGATTTTTGGTTAGAAACGAGTGCGTGTGACATTAGAGTTGAGACGGTATCAGTGAGTGTTGGTATGCATTATTTTGCGATTTTTGGTTAGAAACGAGTGCGTGTGACATGGTCGAGATTGGTTTGTGACAGGATTTGATGGGAAATATTTCAAGTGGTTAGCAAGTGTTGTATAAGCGATCATTGTGTCGTATAAGCGATTATTGCCCGCAGCGAGTTGAAATTTGATGGATGCGAGGGTTAGCGAGTTGCGATTTGATGGATGGATCAAGAATTGCGTTTGCGGTTAGCGGGCGTGGTTAGAAGGTTAATTGTTTAGGCCAGGAACGGTTTTGAAGTCGTGGGAGTACCCCGGTAATATAATGGGTTGTTTGAGTGTGGGAATTGATGGGGGGGTGTGGGCAGTGTAGTAGAAGGGGTGTGTGGAAGAAAAATTGATGGTTTGATGATGGGAAAAGCGGGAAAATTGAGATTAAGCGCAGGGGTGTTTATGTTGATTTGTGTGACGTGCGAGTGTTGTCACGGTGATTTTTGTGATGTGTGAGGGTGTTTGTGATGGGAGAAGTGTGTGTGGTGAGTGACGTGACTGTAGACCACTTGTAACCGTTGAAAAGTGTTGGTTTTTGTTGGAAACGTAAGTGTTGCGATTGTTGAGTTGTATTGGTGTTTGTTGGTGTTGGCATGTGTGGATATGCGATTATTTGGCAAAAGCGAGTCAGTGTGACATGGGTACGGTCAGTGCATGACGAGTTTTGAGTTGATTTGAAGGGAAACATTATTAAGTGTTGTATAAGTATTTGTTGCGATTGTTAAGTGTTGTATGCGATTATTGAAGGTGTGACGGTGTTTGTGAGTGTTTTTGTGGGTTAGCTGAGTCAGTGTGACATGGTCGCAGTCAGTTTGTGACAGGGTTTGAATTGATTTAAATGGAAACGTCAACAAGTGGGGTATAAGTATTCATTGCGATTTTAGAGTTGAGACGGTATCAGTGAGTGTTGGTATGCATTATTTTGCGATTTTTGGTTAGAAACGAGTGCGTGTGACATTAGAGTTGAGACGGTATCAGTGAGTGTTGGTATGCATTATTTTGCGATTTTTGGTTAGAAACGAGTGCGTGTGACATGGTCGAGATTGGTTTGTGACAGGATTTGATGGGAAATATTTCAAGTGGTTAGCAAGTGTTGTATAAGCGATCATTGTGTCGTATAAGCGATTATTGCCCGCAGCGAGTTGAAATTTGATGGA
>JAMWFC010000029.1:1189514-1253083 GCA_027475525.1 Macrolepiota albuminosa | reverse complement strand
TCTACACTCTATCCACCCTATGCTAAAAATTTTTCAACCCTAGTAGCACCCTAGTCAAATTTTCCCCCAGATAACTCATTTCTCTTACCCCGTCGCCAATCTCTAGAACTCCTTCCCCACTACCGCTAACCGAACTCGCTAACACAGTCGCTATGGAACAACAAGTCCAACGCATGCCGCCCCGCAACCACTTCTCGGCACCGAAATGGGACGAGACCAAGCCACGGGAGCTCTCCCAGTATTTTAAGGAGTTGGAGTATCTATTCAGAGATTGTAACATTACCGACCACACGCAGATGAAGGAGTACGCGGCAAGATACGTATCGTATGACACGGCAGAGACGTGGACAGGTCTTACCGAGTTTGCCGCCTTTGTCCCTGCCGCCCCGCCAGCTCCAGCCCAAGGCGCTTCGTATGAGGACTGGAAGACGGCAGTGATCCAGTTGTACCCTGGCGCCGAGGAGGCTACCCGATACACGGTAAACGAGTTACAGAAACTAGTACAGGAATCTTTCGACAGTGGCACATCGTCGCTTGGCGCATTCTCTACATATTACCGCGAGTTCCAGAAAGTCGCTAGGTGGCTTCTGCAGAACGGCAAGCTCTATATTAACGAGGAGCGTCGCCTGTTCCAGCAAGGCATCCCGACTTCGCTTTGGACGCGTATTGCTCGTCGCCTAGAGATAGTTCACCAGGCCCATCACCCTGACGAGCCCTATAACGTTGCCGACGTCTTTGAAGCCGGTAAATGGGTTCTCAAGGGAACGGATACTGGCGTTGGACTGCAACGCGCTAAGACGAGCCCACCACCTGAGCGAACTAACGGTATCATTCCCATCCCGCCTCCTGTTGCCGACTTCGTTAAGAAAGAGGAGCTCAATGCTGCTATTACCGCCGCTGTCGCTTCCGCTATGACCCGTATCGAAACCATGATTACCACCAACCTCACGGCTAACCGACCCGCTAACGTACCCGCACCTGGCCCTTGCCACTTCTGTGGGGAAATTGGCCACACCATGACTAGAGGACGCTGCGCTACCCTCGAGAATTACGTTCGCCAAGGTAGAATTCGACGGGCTATCGACGGCAAGATAGTTCTTACCACTGGCGCCACCATCCCCAACTACCCAGACAAGAAGTCCTTCCAGGAGCGGGTAGATGAATGGCATAGGCGCAATCCAGGACAAATCGTTACCGGCACGCTATCTGGCAACGCCAACCCCGACCCCGAACAGGCGACCCAACAACAGATGATTCACGAGGTCTTACACTTCGACAGCGTTGGCGACCATCCTACTTTCTCGCGGGAAGAGCGTATCGCCAAGCTCCAACAGGAGTTGGATTCGCTTAAGAATCAGGTCTTTGATGGGGTTGAAGTTAAGCAGCCCAAACAACCTCTTAAAGGATATAAGCCAATGCCTCCCGCTAGCAAGTTACCGACACCTGCTCCTGCCGCACCTCCTGCCACTGCCCCTGCTCCTGCCTCAGAACCATCGTCGTCCGCTACCGCTCCCGAACCGCCTTTGCCGCCTCTCCATCCCTATTCAGGGATTCCCGATCGTTATCACGCTCCCGCACAACGAAACTTTGCCGCTCCCGAGAAACGTCCTGAGGGTGGCTACCGACCTACTGCGCCAATCTTCGACATCGAAAAATCGAACCACGTTTTTAACCGTATCATGAAAACCCACGTCACCTTGTCAGTAGAAGAACTTTGTAGTATTGCTCCCGACGTCCGCAACCAGGTCAAGACGGCAGTCACTCCCCGACGACCCTTGGCGACAGCCGTTGCCGAAGTTGATGAACTCGACGACGCGCTACCTGGTTTTTCTGTTACCATTGACTCTCCCGACACCGATGAACCTCTTACCGACCCCATCGCTAACGCCACCTCTGTGGACCCAGTGGAGACCTACCTTAGGTCGGTAGACCATGGAGAAGACCCAGCAATCCTTACCGTCGCTCAAGAATCGCACGCTATCCGCTCGGTAGCGCTAACCGTAGACAACAAGCACGAAGTAGAGGCAATTGTGGATAGCGGGTCTCAGATCATTTCCATGGCAGCTGAAGTCGCTAACGATCTAGGCCTTATTTACGACCCTACCGTTATACTAAACATGCAGAGCGCTAACGGTACGGTGGACAGATCTCTAGGCCTCGCCAAGAATGTGCCGTGCACCCTTGGCGACATCACTTTTTATCTTCAGATCCACATTTTACGCTCCCCCGCATACGACCTACTACTTGGCAGACCTTTCGACGTCTTGGCGCGATCAGTCGTCAAGACAGTTACCGACGAGGAAACAACCCTCACAATTAGCGACCCCAATTCCGGAATCCGACGAACGGTGCCAACGTTCCCTAGGGGACAACGAAAAGGTGCCCGCGCTAAGCCCCCGGAGTTTACCGACCAACACGCCAACGAGCCTCCCCACCGGTGTTTTCACAGACCATCGAGGAGGTGATTGGCGACGATCACGGAGATGTAGCGCTAACGCTGGAATATGACCATTCAACTGGTCTTGTAAATATTATATCTACCGCTTATCTTGACGAAGAAGTTTTACTTTCCTCGACCGTTACCGACGCTGAGCTTTCTCAGAAAAACCCAGATATCACCGACTCCTCTCTTGCCTACTTGTACCTTACCGCTTCCGAATCTTTTCAAAATATAGCGTCTACCGATACGTATCTCACTACCCTTCCCGGAGCCTCGTCTCCTGCCGTTCTTGGACTTGCCGCACCCCAGGCTACAGTTCCCCTTTCCACCTCTGTTTATAACCAAGCTAACGCTCCCAAAAGGAAAGGGGTTCAAGTTAAAAAGAAATATAAGCCAGTTGCGCTTAAAACAAAACCCATCGCTACGCACTCTCCCGAGACGTTTAGGATCGAGCGCCAGATTATTGGCGACCCTCTTGCCGACATGCCGACCTTATCGCCGAATCCGCCACCCTTTCAGCCCACAGGACGTTTTACCGAGGAACGCCAGCAGCAGTTCGCCAAGGAGCACGACACAGGATTTTTGACCAAAGATGAGTTGAACGTCCTTACCGATCTTGTCGCTAAGCAAGACAAAGCCTTTGCTTGGGAGGACTCAGAACGCGGCAGCCTTCGCACAGATTTCTTCCCGCCTGTCGTAATCCCGACCATCCCTCACGTGCCGTGGACTGAGCACAACCGACCGTTACCGCCTGGAATCGAAGCCGAGGTCTGCCAGATTATTAGGACTAAGATACAGGCTGGCGTCTACGAGCCCTCAAACAGTTCTTACCGCTCCCGTTGGTTCTGCGTCCTCAAGAAGAACGGCAATCTACGCATAGTCCACAGTCTTGAACCGCTGAATAGAGTTACCATACGACACTCTGGCGTACCGCCTTTCCCTGACCACTTTGCCGAGTCCTTTGCCGGGCGTATCTGTGGCGCCACCCTTGATCTCTACGTTGGCTACGATGAGCGCTTGATTACTTTGCCGAGTCCTTTGCCGGGCGTATCTGTGGCGCCACCCTTGATCTCTACGTTGGCTACGATGAGCGCTTGATTTACCCTTCTTCCCGCGATCTCACTACTTTTCAAACTCCATTTGGCGCTTTGCGCCTAGTCACCTTACCGATGGGCTGGACAAACTCAGTCCCCATATTCCATGACGACATCACATTCATCCTCCAACCCGAGATACCGCATAACGTCCTTAGCTTCATCGACGACGTTGGCGTCAAAGGCCCCAAAGACTGGCGACTCGTAAACGGCTTACCGGCGACCCATCCCGACAACTCCAATATTCGCTTAGCGCTATGGGACTTTTTCCAGCTGCTCAACCGAGTTCTCCAACGTATGAAGTATAGCGGTGGTACCTTTAGCGGTCACAAACTTGGGACTTTTTCCAGTTGCTCAACCGAGTTCTCCAACGTATGAAGTATAGCGGTGGTACCTTTAGCGGTCACAAACTTCTCCTTTGCGCGCCAAGGTTCAAAATACTTGGTCACATCTGCACTCCCGACGGTCGTGTTCCCGACGAATCTCGCTTAGCACTCTTGGAGCGCTGGGGTCCTTGCCGCGACTTATCTGAAGTTCGCGCCTTTCTTGGCACCGTTGGCGTTCTTAGGATATTCGTTAAGAACTTTGCCCATCGCGCACATGCCCTTAACCGACTCACCCGCGCTAACGAGCCCTTCGAATTTGGGCCAGACCAGGTCACTGCACAACGCGACTTAGTAAAAGCCCTACAAGACGCCAAGCCCCTAGTCCCCATCGATTATACCTCTGCCGACCCTGTCATCTTGGCGGTGGATACCTCGTACATTGCCGTTGGCTACTTCTTGTGCCAATGCCTTAGCGACAATCGGAAACAGCGACGCTACAACCGCTTTGGGTCGATCACGCTAAACGACCGAGAGTCTCGCTACAGTCAGCCTAAGCTAGAGCTCTATGGGCTTTTCAAAACCTTCCGGTCGCTAAAGATGTATTTGATTGGCGTGCGCAACCTTATTGTTGAAGTCGACGCTAGGTACATCAAAGGCATGCTGCAGAATCCCGATATCCAGCCATCCGCTAGCATGAATCGGTGGGTAGTCGCTATCCTCATGTGGTAGTCGCTATCCTCATGTTTCACTTTGAGCTGGTACACGTCAAGAGCTCTTTCCACGGCCCAGATGGACTCTCTAGGCGACCACGGCAGCCTGGCGACCCGGCAGTGGACCCACAGGCTGATAGCGATTTCGAGGACTGGATCGACCGATTACATGGTTTCGTACACCTCATTCAACAGCCAATCCCCTTACTACGACGGCAACAGCCTTCCAGCATCCTTCTACATCCCATTGTCCCTTACCGCCCCGAGACCTTTAGCGCACCCCTCTACGACGGCAACAGCCTTCCAGCATCCTTCTACATCCCATTGTCCCTTACCGCCCCGAGACCTTTAGCGCACCCCTCACATTCTACACGGCAAGCATCCTTGGACAAGACTTGCCTCCCGTAAAAGTCGTACAGGAACCTCAGTCGCTAAGAGAAGACAGCAAAAACCTGACCTACGATGCCGTTCCCCGTTCCGCCAAGGCAAAGGCAGAAGACAGTCGCTTGTTAGTAGTCGACCAATGGCTACAAGACCTTAAGCGACCCGCCGACCTTACCGACGAACAATACGCGACCTTTATCCGCTACGCTACCCATTTCTTCTTTACCGACAACAGACTTTGGCGACGAAATCGAGATGGCGCTCACAAGCTGATCATCAAACCAGAAAGTCGCTTATGAGTCCTACGCGCTATGCATGACGAGCTAGGTCATAGAGGTCTGTACGCTACTCGAGCTTCTCTGTTAGAACGCTTCTGGTGGCCACACGCTAGTGCCGACATCGCCTGGTACATTAGGACTTGCCACCTCTGCCAAATTCAACAGACACGCCAAGTGCTCATACCGCCAACCGTTGCAACGCCAGCTCCCCTCTTCAGCAAAATCTACGTCGACACCATGCATATGCCTAAATCTGGTCGCTACAAGTACATCATTCAAGGTCGTTGCTCGCTAATCCACTGGCCTGAATTTCGAATGCTCCAAAGAGAAAATACCGACGCGGTCGCCAAGTGGCTATTTGAGGACGTCATCTGCCGTTGGGGAGCGCTAAGAGAAATCGTCACGGATAACGGTGCGCCCATCATCAAAGCGCTAACATACCTCGCCAAGAAATACAACATTCACCACATTCGAGTATCTGGCTACAACAAGCGCGCCAATGGCCTGGTAGAGAGACCACACTTTGACGTTCGGCAAGCGCTCTTCAAGGCAGTCGATGGCGACGAGTCTCGTTGGAGTGAAGCGACCTATTCAGTGTTCTGGTCGGAAAGAGTTACTATTCGTAAGCGCATGGGTTGCTCTCCCTATTACGCGGCTACTGGCACCCATCCTTTACTCCCTGCCGACATCATAGAAGCGACCTACCTTCAGCCAGCTCCCAACAGCATCTTAGCGACTACCGATCTTATCGCCAGACGAGCTATTGATCTCCAGCGAAGGAAAGAAGATTTAGAGCGACTCCACGAGGCAGTCTTTAGCGCCCGTCGCCAAGCAGCCCTACGATTCGAAACTGAGCATAGCGCTACCATCAAAGATTACAACTTCCCGAGAGGAGCGCTAGTGCTCATGCGCAACTCCAAAATCGAAACTTCATACAACAAGAAAATGCGCCCTCGCTATCTAGGACCTTTGGTAGTTATCTCTCGTAATCGTGGAGGCGCTTACGTGCTCTGTGAATTAGATGGTTCAGTGCTACATCGACCTGTTGCCGCCTTTCGCCTATTACCGTATCTCGCCAGGGAACAAATCGACTTGCCGCTTGAGGCGCTAGATATCGACACCGCCAAGCTGAGAGAACTTGAAGAAACCGAACTATTAGACGATGATGACTTGCCGACTTTAGTTGAAGAAGAAGAAATTGACTAGAAAAGAATATATTGATAAGCTCTCATTTTTCTATTACTTACTTTACTTATCTTTCTTGCCGGTACTTACTATACTATATTCAACAGACAATTTCTTACATAGTCAAGCCGCAGCGCTAGCGTGTCGCCAACGCTTGGCGCCTTGCGCAACTCTCGCCAAGGGTTTTTCGCTATGATGATCTACTGAGCGTTTCCCTTTTTCTTCAAAATTTGTCTAAGTCCCTCACCTACTACTCTTACTAAAACCTACCTTACAAGGCTTACCCGTCCACTCTGCAAGGAGGCGGCAAAAATATATATATATATCGAACACGGCAATAAGAAAATATAAACAAAGCGGCCTATCTACGCTAAGGTCCGCTCAATCACTGTCATCATCCAACGGCAAGGAACTATCCGACAACGGCAAAGAGGAGTCACGAAGTGGTAAAAGGTCGCCCGGCAAGATGTTGTTGGCGGTTTGCCAATCCATGGCGGCTTGGCAGTCGTCCTGGTAATCTCGCAGAACGCGCAGGCTGCGCCCCAAGTTGGAGTAGCGCAAGCGAAGCGCCATGAGCTGTCCCCGCACTCGTTCCCGCTCCCGACTCATTGTGGCCTCCATCGTTGCCGCTCGCCTCGAATATCGCTCCAGCATCTCGCGGGGATTTAGCGCTACGACTGGATAAACGAGATCCTGCCCCAGCCACTGGAAAGCGTCGCCAGTGACCGTCGGCTCCGGCTGAGGGGTCCAGGCAGGATTAACCCTGGCGATGACGGGGCGTCTTGGCTCCAGCCCGGCAACATCCTCTGGATCTGACACCTCCCAAGGGGCGACGTTGCCGTAAGGCGGCAGCCATCGCCACTCAGGCTCCTCCCTGGCGACTCCTGCCGCTCCCTCTGCCTTCTCCTCCCCCATCTCGATGTCGGCGGGGGCCTCTTCTCGCTCCTCTTGTGGCGCCAAGTCGCCAGCTTCTTCCCGCTCTGCCTCCACCTGCTCCTCGCCAAGGGACCGTGCCGCCAAATGAATAGGCGACAAGAGGCCACTTGGGCCAGCCTCTGAGTCACGAGGCGGGAGGCGACTAGCCGCCAACGCCTTCTCCAGGTCCTCCATTTCGGTGTCCTTTGGCGCTGGCGAGGGGGAAGGCGACGACGATACAACACGGGGGCGCTTTGCTTTGCCCTTCCCCTTGCTTGGGGAGGGGGCTTGTCGTTTTTCTGGGACCGAAGTCCCTTGGCGCTCGCCGGCGCCTCGATTGCCGACAGATTCCGTCCCATCCCCTTGGCGTGTCGGCAACGCCAAGGCGGCTCGTCCAATAGCTGCCATGCCACCGGCAGCGACCTTCCGCTTCTGGCCCTCCACAAACTCCCTGGCCCTCCTCACCAAAACCGCGCGCGAAAATGTCTTCTCAACGAGGGCGTCTGGCGCGCCGCCACGCTCGCGACTTTTGGCCCCGTCGATGGTGCAAGCGCGCTTGAGGGCACCACAGCGATAGCAAGGCTGGGCCCCGGTCGGGAACCAACAGCCTTCTGGGTCGTTGTCGGCCCAGCACTTATCACACTAGCGCTACAAGTCAGCAAGAGACTAAAGGAGACAGAAATGTCGCTTACCGCCCCCCGAGCCTCCTTAAACGCTTGCCGGGTCGCCAAGGCAACGGTTTTCTTCCCCTTCATCTCCTCCATAACGACCCCGGCCTCCTGCCCCTCGTCAAGGACGGCCTCATCGCGACGCGGCAAGAGCAGTCCCTTCAGCTCTTTGTCGTCGAAGCTAGACTGCGTGGGCGCCTAGACAAAAACACGGTAAATAAAAAAAAAAAAAATCAGACTTCCAAAAGACCGCTTACCGCGTACTGGGGAGCCTTTCCCTTGCGAGACTTGGAAACAGTGGTTAGCGTGGCGCGGCAGCGGCAAGAGCAAAAACTCACTTTCTTCAAAGCCTTACCCGGCTTTACTGGGGAGCCCTTCCTGCTAGCCGGCAGTGCTGGGCTCTGTGCACTGCCGGCGCGCGAAACCTTGCTCTGTTCCTTGGCGACTGGCGCCTTCCCAGCGGCAACGTCCTCCATCTCTGCCGCCAATGCGGCCACTCTCTCTCTCTCCTCTAGCGCCCTGGTGATCTCACGGGCGTCCTGAGATATCTCCTCCTGCCTTGCCGCGACCTCCTCCGCAACCTGCATGCGCGCCAAAGGCGCCAACACCTCTTGTTTACTGTGTGGTGACAAGTCAGACCAAAGCTAAGTCAAAAATGGGTTAGGAATACTCACTCTGCCGCTGGCGCGCTTACCGTCATCGGCAAGGCACCAGACAAAATGTCCTCCAACTCGTCCTCGATCGTTGGGACAGGCGGAGGCGCCTAGGAACCCAATCAGCTAGCGACACGGCAAGGACTAAAACAACTTACAAAACGAGAAAATGGCGCTAACCAGTCGGCGCCACGATTGTCGACGTACCGCGCCCGGCACCACTCCCGCACTTCAATTTCTCTGTCCCAGCCGACGCCAAGGACGCGAACTTCGTACCAGCGCTCCAACAACTTCATCACGGCAACGACCAAGTTTGGAGGCGCCTCCGCGCCCACACCCTCGATGCGCCTAATGAAGTTGTTGGCCTTGTCGATGTAGGCAGAGGCAGCGTCTTGAGCCTCACGGGAGGGAACGGGGGGCGGAGTTGGAATGCGGAAAGACATATAAATTTTAATTGAGCGCCAGGTAAAGATGGGGAGGAGAAACGAAGTCCACACTTATGCGCCAGGACTATAAACCAAATCTCAAGAACGCACGGGCCACTTGTCACAAAAACGGTAACGGTAGCCTTATTTGGTGACTGAGGACAGTCAATTTTTCAGTTGGGGGGAGATGATAGGACCCTATACAGGTTAGGCGCATCAACGGCAGGCTCGGCACCGGCTCCGGAAACCTTGCTGCACTCGTTCCGAACTTAGCGCACGCGTTCTACCCATTTTAAGCCATTTCTGACGGCCGCGCACGGCAAGAAGCAGATCCAATCAGTGATAGCGCCGATCGGCAGCAAGAATGACAACTGACAGATGGCATCAGTCACTGACGACAGCGCTTAGCGAGAAGCTTGATGATCTATCAAAAACTGACGGACAGCTTGGCATTTGACCTTGGCGTCTGACACCGCTTACCGTCTCGATTTGGCGCCCAACGTCGCTTAGGTGTTCTGACAGACAGAAGGGTGATGGAGTGATGGTTTAGCTTCGCGATCTGTCGCCTGGCGTCGCTAAGGCTCTTGAATGGACGGTAGGGATCTGAAACCGTTGGAGCTACCCCTATGAAATTTTCCAGTTTACCGCACTTTGGCGATGGTTGGTCACTGGCGACGGTGAACTCCTTGTAGTATATATATTACTTACCGACTTGTACATACATTATCAGACGGATAGACCACAGTTTACTCCCCTTTCCTCAGTCTCCCTTACGCTCAAGAGCTCATTTACGCTACGGTCGGCAACGTCAAAACTCATCGGCAGTTGCAGACGTTCGCCAACACTCGACATACTCGCGCCTTGCAACTACGGCAGGCATTATCGACGCTTAGAACTTCGCTAAGCTTATCGTGCTCTTGCCGCTCACCCTCGCCGTCTTCACTTACCGCATTTCCTTAGGCGCTTTACCTTAGCGCTTGACACTTGCCGACCTCGTTACCGACTTTACCCTTTTTCACAGACGCGTTCTCTGGGACCTGCCCGGGACTCCTCAAATCACTTTTAGCGCGCCCAACGCACACTCTTGGTACGGTAACACAATTGTTACATTTGTTGCTGACCAAACTTTGGGCGTCATCACCGGAAAGACAAATGACATCGATCTTGTCAAAAACCTGGTCGCTACATACATTGTTAGAACTAAAGAGCACCAATCTAGTATGTACGTGAGTATTCAAGTCCTCAGTCCAGAATAAGTGACTGATATTATGTCGTACCTAGTATGTACGTGAGTATTCAAGTCTATCGGTACGACGTTAGATAGTTCGGCAGTCTGTAGGTAAGCATATTGACGTACCCTCAGTCCAGAATAAGTGACTGAGGGTGCGTCTATGTGTGTAGCTATATATATATGTATAGGGACAAAGAAAGAGGGAATCAAAGAGACAATGCGTACAAAGGATATGATGTGATATGTGTGATACGTGTGATAGGAGCGAGGTGACGGTGGCCACACATGGGCCAACACTCCTCCTCACCAGAGACTTCGCTCCTCCTCGCGTGGGATTATGGTGAGTACTGAAGGCCGAGCAGGGCGCGCAGGCGGGTGAACAGGGGGGCAGCCAAAGCTTTGGTGAAGAGGTCTGCCACGTTGTGCTTTGTATTGACGTATCGGATACAAAGTTCGTTAGACTGTACGCGCTCGCGAAGGAAGTGGTATTTAATATCGACGTGTTTGACTCGTGCGTGTAGGGTGGGATCTTCGGACAAGTCGATGGCGGCGTTGTTGTCGCAGAGGATGGGTGTGGGTCTAGAAACTATGTCGCTGTAGCCAATGCCTTTCATTAGTGAGCGTAGCCAAACGCATTCCTGAGCACTTTCGAAGGCGGCCATGTATTCGGCCTCGCAAGAGGATGCTGCGACTGTCTTCTGCTTCCTAGCGGCCCACGAGATCATGCCAGAGCCAAGGCTCCAGGCATAGCCGCCGATGCTTCGTCGCGTGTCTGGGCAGTTGGCCCAATCGGAGTCTGTGAACCCAGTGAGATGAAGCATGCCGTCGTTGCCACCGAGGGTGAGTTTCAGATCGCGGGTTCCTTTGAGGTATCGAACTAGTCTTATTGCAGCGTTCCAGTGAATGGTTGTGTAATTGTCGACGAATTGCGTAAGCTGCTGGACGGCATAAGCTATGTCGGGGCGTGTCGATATGGCTACGTAGAGTAAGCAGCCAACAAGAGACCGGTAAGGCATACAATTCAGGGAGAGTTGTTCCTCATACGGAAGTGTTGCGCGATCAACCCTGCGCAGTTTGAGACCTGGATCAAGGGGGAGGGAAAGTGGTGCCGCGTCCTTCTGGCCAAACTGTTGTATGATCTTGTCTATTAATGCAGTTTGGGATAGTCGAACTAGATTTTTATCACGATCCCATTCAACAGAGATTCCTACAACAAATCTCGGCATGCCGAGGTCTGTAATTGTCCATTCGGAGCGCATCTGCGACTTGAAACGGTCGTTCTCGGCCTTGGTGCTGGCAATCAATAGGAAATCATCCACATGTAGTGCGGCAATCGTTGTGCCAGAGTCTTGTTTGCGAAAGTAAACACAGGACTCACATGCTAAACGGGTAAAGCCCCAGGAGATCATCTTTTCGTTGACAGTTGTGTTCCAAATGCGCCCAGCTTGCTTCATGCCATACAGACCTCGCATGAGGCACCATACCCAATCTACCTTGTCTGGCTCCTCAAATCCTTCTGGCTGTTGCATGTACTGGGTCTCGTCTTCAGGGAGGATGCCGTATAGAAAGGCCGTCTTGACGTCGATCTGGGTGGCGTCCCATCCTTTTGCTGCGGCGATGTGGAGAAGGATTCGCCATGATTCCATGCGTGCAGTAGGTGAGGTTGTTTTAGTGTAGTCTTTTCCGTAGATTTGTTCAAAACCTTTGAATACCAAGCGTACCTTGTGCCGCACGGCTTTCCCAGTTTCATCACGTTTAATTTTGAACACAGGCCTGCCTTTTCAGATTTTGTGACCTGGTGGGACTTGGTCTCTAGGTATGAGTTTATAGACGCCCATATCCTTCAGTAATTGCAACTCCTCCTTGTATGCTGTCCGCCATTTGTGTGCGTCCGGTGACTCGAGCGCCTCTCACCAGGTTGATGGCTCATCGCCCAGGTCCAGGCTGATGGGGTCAGCTTGAGATTCCGCAAGTGCGAGTAGGTGCTCTACCTCATCCATGGTTGTGACATTGGCCAGGTCCGGAAGGTTTAAGACTGCATCATTATTGTGGGCCTGGTCTTGATGCGCGTTTGGTTCCGTGTTGACTGATCTTGCATTAGCCTGGCGATGCTCGGTTCTTGCAATTTGGACTCTGGTTGCGGCATCACGAGAATCCTGGACCGCACATTCAAGGCAAGTAGCTGGGGGATTGTCTGGTTGAGATCTAGCTGTGGGTACTGGTATGCGGTTGGATCTTCGCAGTATAGTTGCCTGCAGTGGGTCGTCAGCTCCCTGTGGCGCAGCACGGTCATCCGGAATCTGTGCGGCCGGCTGGGGCGAGGTGATAGCTGCCTCATCATTGTCGTCATCTAGTACAAAAGGGATGCCTGTGGATAGTTTCTCGACTTGACCAATGTTCCTGGGTTCACCAGGTGATGCGGTTGGTGTTGGTGACGAGTTGACGAGATTGGCGGAGATCGGATGCCCATCATGGCGTTCCAGGAATTTTACATGATAGGATTCATATATCTTCTTGGTTCGGGGGTCGTAACAGCGATAGGTCTTGGAGTTCAACCCATACCCTATGAGGACACATTCGATGCTCCGTGCGCTGAGTTTTGGGTTGTATTCGTTCTGGATTAGAACAAATGCACAACATCCTATTTCGCGCATGTACAAGTAGTCGGGCAGTCGATTGTACCAGAGCTGGAATGGTGTCTTACCCTTCAGGGACTTCGTCGGTGTTTTTTGGTGCAGGTGAGATGCAGTAAGGTAGAATTCGTCCCATAGGAACTCAGGGCACTTAGCAGCTAGTCTCATGGTTCTGGCCTTCCCTTGTAGCGTTCTATGCATGCGCTCTACGCAACTCATGTGAGCTGAGGTATAAGGTGCTCCGAACTGCTGCCTAGATCCAATAGAGTCCAACCATTTGTTCATTTCGTTGCTCTTGAGCTCCCCGTCATTCCCTGTGCGAAATATTCCGATGTGTTTGCCCGTCTCGAGTTCCCTAGCTTGCTCCCAGGTTTGCAGTGCTGTCAGAGCTTCTCCTTTTGATTTGAGAGGGATAGACCATGCCATGTTTGTATAGTCATCGACTAGATCCATAATATATTTATTGCCGGTACGCGATTCGACATGCATTGGACCCGCTAAGTCTATCCATACAATCATCAGCTTCTCAGTGGCCCTCCGCCCCTCCTCCCGCACTTTTGGTACCGAAGTCTTTGTCTGTTTCCCAAGAATACAAACATCACATTTTGGTTGTGCTAGGAGAGAAGCGGATGGCATACCTGGAAGCATTCCTGTGTGTGCCATCGTTGCCACGACCTGATAGTTTGCATGGCCAAGATGCCAATGCCAAGTATCGAGTTTGATTGGTTTTTGTGTGGCAGTGAGGGCGTGTTCAGCAAGTGCGGATTGAAGATTGAGTGTGTATAAGCGTCGTCCAGGGATTAAAGGTCCAGATGCTAGGAGAGTGCCGCTGTTGCTGTCGAGGATGGTGACACCCATACTGGTGAAGGTGATGGAAGCATTCATTCCGGAGACTAGTGCAGACACTGATATGAGGCGTACAGTAGACGTGGGGATGTACAGCGCGTTCTTGAGGATAATCTCAGCTTTATTCTGGATATGAAGTCGTATCTTACCGACACCGACTGCTTCAATAGATGAGCCGCCGATGCCTCTGATTGCACGTGGTGGTATAGCCTGAAGAGTGACGAAGTCGGATCTGCATGGGGAAATGTGTACCGTGGCTCCCGAGTCTAGGTAGAAGGGTTTTTCATTCAGAGAGACTAGTGTAGTGCGCTTGGTCTGGTTGAGGGGGGCGATTACCGTAGTGGCGAGGATGGTTTCACAGTCTTGGGTGGCTTTGTCTCCCCAGTCAATAGACACTCTAAGCTCATCGCCAAGATCGTTGACGTCATCTTCCACAGCCATAAATCCTTCGTATTCGAAGAAGTCGGTGGAGTTAGTCAAAGAAGTGGATGATGCAATGCCAGCGAATTCTGTGGATCCAGTCTTTGTGGTGTCGATTTGTATTTTTTGGAGTTGGGACGCGTCCACGATGTAGGCTTGGCCATCAAGTCCTTTTACTGCAATGCCTGTTTTGGCATTCGATCCTCCTCCTGTCTTGCCATTAACTCCTCCTGACTTGTTCCCTCCTCCTTGCGCTGCCAGGCGTGCAGCCTTAGACTCTTCAATTGTCTTGCCCGCCATTCCTCCTCCTGGCTTTATGCACCAGGCCTTGGTGTGTCCGCGGCAGTTGAGACCGAGTTGGTAGCAGACTTTGCAGCATGGAAAGTTGGGACCATGGTTGTGGGGGCGAGCCAACGGTTTGGCAAGAAGAGCAGTGTCTGAGGAAGATTTCGAGAGGGTGGCGAGGCTGTCGATGGTCTGAAACAGTTTCCGGATGTCAGTGGAGGTATAGATTTTGTCCTTCGTAGAATCGGCTAGTCCCCGAGAGACCTGAGTCTGGACTGACTCAAATGATTTGTCGTGGATGGAGTTTAGTAAGGCAATGCACTTAAGGAGGTCTTTATCAATGTCCCCAATGGCGAAAGCCCTGTCAATAAGTTTGCAGATCCTACGTGCGGTGTTTTCGATAGGCTCAGAGATGGGGGCATACGTGGATAGAGCCTCGCGGATCAGAGCAACCTGTTTGACTGGGCCCTCACGGTGTGCTCGAGACTTCAATGCGTCATAGCACTCCTTGGCTGTGCCATCCGTGGCCAGTCCCTCCTGTTCAGCGTCAGATACTGCGGCCCGAATGACGCCAATGATCAGATCATTGTTGGAGAGCCAATTGGCATAGGCATTGGGCTCAGTACTGGGGTTTGGCTGCATAATGAGACGGTCGGGTTTGGTCGCCGGGGCAAAAATGTAGCGGTCAAGACCGCTTTGCTGGAGGAAGATCTCGATCTTCCTAGACCACTTGCTGAACTCCCCGGTGGCGCGGTCGAATGGAGTTTCCGAGGCTGGCCAGTGGGCGTTCAGTTTAGCGGGGCGAATACGCGGGTAAGACGCGTCGGAGGATTGCATAGGGAGATCGTTGGTCGTAGTGTCCTTAGTGAACTACGTGAAGGTGGAGCCCGTCGCGTTATTTTCTGAGAGAAAGACAATAAAGAACAAAGAGATCTCAGTTGTTGCGCGGGAATAGGATCAACAAGAGCGTAACCGATCGATCGATCGAGGGGTCAGGTTCAGATATGTGATAAAGGTGATATGTGGGTGCAATGAGTTCGTAGTGCGATGTTCCTTCAAAGGACACCACAATAGCCCATAACCTGTTAGAACTAAAGAGCACCAATCTAGTATGTACGTGAGTATTCAAGTCCTCAGTCCAGAATAAGTGACTGATATTATGTCGTACCTAGTATGTACGTGAGTATTCAAGTCTATCGGTACGACGTTAGATAGTTCGGCAGTCTGTAGGTAAGCATATTGACGTACCCTCAGTCCAGAATAAGTGACTGAGGGTGCGTCTATGTGTGTAGCTATATATATATGTATAGGGACAAAGAAAGAGGGAATCAAAGAGACAATGCGTACAAAGGATATGATGTGATATGTGTGATACGTGTGATAGGAGCGAGGTGACGGTGGCCACACATGGGCCAACATACATCAAAAGACCCAGCTGTATCATTATCATTCTATTGACCGTGGTATGCGAGAGTAGATATATTTTTTCATCACGAGGTTCTCATCAATCTGACCGACCACCATTAAATTTTCACAGCCAATTTTCAAAACCAAGGTGCCCAAGAGATGACAAAGCTTTACGATCCAGAAGGAAAACGGACCGTCAGTACGTAGGTATACTTTCAAGGTCGACATCTCTTTACTTCTTGATATTGATACTTATGTCAGGCGTCCTCACCAAACCTGACCGCATCCCTAACAGGCGAGCCGCAAAACTGGATAAGTATCCTCCACAACATGAAAGAACCGCTTGAAAACGGGTGTACTGCGTCAAACAGCTCAGCGCTGCAGAGATTGCTGCTGGTACGATCTGGGAAAAGGTACGCAAGAATGAAGACGAGTTCTTCGCGTCTACCGCAGCGTGGTCGGATCTGGATGAGATGTACAAGAAGTACCTTTGTACGAGTGACCTTGTGGAAAGGGTTGAGAAAAGACATCAATCCACCATGATCACGCATCTTATCTTGTATCAAACAGTGCATATTATCGAATGGCTAACCAGTGATCTTTGTTGCGATTGGCTGGCGGTTCGCCATCGCCATGGACCCACAAGGACCTACATGAAAAACAAGGTCAACAACCGGACGCTGCCGGGCATGGTTTATGGCTTTGTTCATATGAATATCGTGACCTTCCTTTGTACTCTAGAATCTTTATTTATCGCTTTCTTTCTCCATTTTTAGTACCACTCTTATGGCAATGGTACGTAATTTCCTTCTTCGTAGAAAATTTCCCCCAGGTTTGAGAAGAATTTCTACTTCTGCATATCCATGTTATACTGTGGGACACGCATATGATTACCCACATCAGACTGCGTTCAAACTATTTAAGGTCCAGATACGAACTACTTTGTATCCACCGACTCTCAACACCGACAGACCACCACACCATGCCCTTCTCTGCTGAATTCAAGTCGACTATCGCTGCTCCGTCTGCAGATCCACAGCCTATTAACGACTCCAGAGAGCGCTCTCAAGAAGATCCCCGAGCTCAACCAGCTGGAGCGCCACACCCCGGCATCCACATGAGGCACGAAACACCAATACCTACATCGGATGCGATAAAGAACGTCCTCACAGCCGCAAGTCCATTCATCGCATCCCCAGCCATGCCATCAACTCTCATTGACGAGATTGAATTTTTAGTGTTGGGATGAGGGGGTCAGAAACGACACGACGGGGTTGCCGCTGTCACTACGCCCTGGTGATAAAGTCCACGCTCAAGTCGAGCTCTCTCGAGACAGGCAGCAGGAACGACCAAATACTAGTAGCGTTGTTCAACCGGTGCGCAGGCATAGCCCATCTGTGGCCCGATAGTTGAATCACTAATTATCGCGACTTCTAAAATCGTCCGTATAGGCCCAAGCTGAGGGCATCAAGAACAACACATCAGATCTGCTTCTCGATACAGGCGATCAAGCAGAGATCTGTCAAAGACAGGTTCCGGAAGAGACCAGATAAAGATAAATCTCCAGGTATTGTGTATACTTTCCCGATCCGTCCTACTCTAGCTAAGGGCGTTGTCTGCTAAGCTTGGACAGAGTATGTCAAGCATGACGAGGACCTCTCGATAGAAGTTGGAATCATACGTGAGTAGAGTCTGGAGACTTTGGTCGATGAAGAGCATAGGACACAGGTACATACACGTGTTATGGAGTTGTACAAACAATACCTGGTTACGTTGTGAATATCTTCTTTGATCATGAGCGTAGAGCTCATTCTCTTGAGGATGGAACTCAGGAAATGAAGGACATAGTTCAAAAGATAAGGAAATCGATGAATCCGGGAGTTAGTGGTGACTGAGAGTCCGAGACCATCTCTGCTATTGAAAGTGAGCCTTGAGCTTTATCGTCCTTGTAGCTGAGGCTGAAACTTGAGACTCTTTTAACATACCTTCACCATATAACTGATTTCTTTCCGTGCTCGTCTATTAATACATTCTATGGATAGTATTACCGGTATGGTCCGTGCGCAAACGGCCCCTCGGCATTGTTGCAGTGGCTTCGGCGAGTAATAGGAATCAGAATGGGGGTAATCGAAACATACATACAAAAGTATCAAAGATGATACAGTGCAGTGGTGGACTGGATACAAGTAACATGAATCCTTTTTTTGTCTTGATCATTCAGAAACTTTGGTGCATTGTGAGATATTGCGAGTTTCGTCACTTTTAGTTCACAATCGACCAAGTTGCAGATGTAGTCGTGAATTGGGACATGTCGTCGCCTACGCTTTCGGCCTCGCCATATTTTTGAAATCAAAGCTAGAAGTCTGCTGTCGCACGATGCCGTACACTCGTGAAGACAACGACTTAGACGAGATCTGCGACTTGACCAGAAATGAAGCTACTGTCAGAAGAGCCGCTTCGGTTGTCAGATGATTTGAGAACATGGCAGGGCTTAGTGCGGCTCGTGAAAGACGTAAAATTTAACGTTAAAACGGGTGGTGAGAACATAGTTATCTTTTGAAAGGTTCTTGGCTTGATCTTGGTAGCAGAACCTACTAGACAGGGATCTCAGGCTGGCAACACTTGATTTACTGATGAGCATAATAAATATATCATGCCTTTCATGCAAGTTTCGGGACCTGCCGTTCTCGCGCCTGTCCCTTCTTTGTGGGCGCCTTCTTCATCCATGTGCTGCCCCTAGATCTCTGCACAGCATCCAAATGTAGGTTCCTCTCACTTTCTCTTTCATGCCGGATCTTTGTCTTCTTCCGGGTCACTCGTAGTTCTTTCTGCAGATGCGAGCTATGTTACAATATGTGTGCTTTTTGGAGATATCGGCTTTCACTACCGACATAATTGAAATTTAGGTGCTCGGATCCGAAACAGACTCGTTTTGCTGATTGAGAGACGATGTGATGCAGAAGCGTGTCATTAACTTCACCTACAGAGACCCTAATGCATCTCTTAGGGTTCTCTCCTTATCCCCCATACTTATTGATCTTTCAAGTCAGATATTTTACTTCTTGAGATGTATGCCAAGAACAGAAGGGGAACCAAACAAAGCACTACACCATTTATACCCCATACCACCATCTCGATCCTCGTGCTCCCTAAACTCGGTGCGGAATGAACGAGGAATTTACAGCCTACCCACCGTCGAAGCTCGGGGAGTACACTGTCATCCAAGATATAGCTGAAGGAACGTTCGGGAAGGTCAAAAGTGAGTCTAGTGACAACATCTGGCCTCACAACTCACAACTCACAACTACTCAGTGGCAACGCACACGGTTACCGGACACAAGGTCGCGATGAAGTACATATCTAAGGCAGTTATCCATCGAGAGAGAACGAAAACTCGTGTGCGACGCGAGTTCGAATACATGCGGACCCTTCGGCACCCACACATCATCAAATTGTAATATCTATGTAGTCTCAGATCTTCTGAAGTTGACTTGTTTTGTACAGATACGAAGTGATATCGACGCCGACTGACATCATCTTCGTTCTCGAATATGCAGGTGGCGAGCTGTTCAACTACATCGTCGCCAACGGGCGTATGCCCGAGTCCCAGGCACGTCGTTTCTTCCAGCAGATCATCGCTGGAATCGAGTACTCGCATCGTCTCAAAATCGTTCATCGTGATCTCAAACCGGAAAATATCCTCCTCGACGAAGAGCTCAACGTCAAGATCGCAGACTTTGGGTTGTCAAATGAGATCAGCGACGGAGACTTTTTGTCTACTAGCTGTGGCAGCCCGAATTACGCAGCCCCGGAAGTGATTAATGGAGGCATGTATGCGGGCCCAGAGATTGATGTCTGGAGCGCAGGCGTGATTCTTTATGTGATGCTCTGCGGGAGGCTGCCGTTTGAGGACGAAAATGTCAATAAACTGTTCGAAAAAATCCGAGGTGAGCTTCATATCCTGTGACTTACATTCCATGCACTGTCGATTCATAACAATTATCATTGGCCTTTTGAAAGCTGATGAGCGTTGTTGTTGCCCAAAATATTGCTACGCTATCCAGTTTCTGACTTTTACGATTCTCATAGCGGGAAAATTTCCTATGCCAAATTTTCTCTCAGCCCAAGCGAGGGACCTCATCGACAAAATGGTCGTGGTTGACTCCATCCGGCGCATTACGATAGCTGATATAGTTCAGCACCCGTTTTTCACCACTGACCTTCCAAAATACTTGATGCCACTTCCTCCACCACCTGGACCTGTGCTACCTCCGCTCAGCACTTTAGTGAGCCCGCCTAAAGTCGTGCTAGACTTCGAAATCATTGAAGGATTAGGAAGGATAGATGAAGATGTCGTGGAAGAGCTCGCTTCGCGGATGATAGGAGTATCTAAAGATGACGTGTGGGAATGCTTGAGGCGAGATGATGGCGTTCAAGGAAATGCCGTCAAGGTGGCCTATATGTTGCTCAAAGACAAGCGGCGAACTGGTAAAGATTGTGAGTGCCTTGTCGACTATTTTTTCGGCCGACTAACTCTGATGTCCAGTGGCCTTATTTGCTGAGCAAGAACGTGACGCACAGGTTGCCGCGATGGACGTTAGTAGTTTCTTTTTGCCTCGTCAAGAATGGTCAACTGAAGCCTAATTTTAGCCTCGCAACATACTCTCTCCCGGTACCCTGTCGCCTGCTGGCGACCTCGAAGAGAACCCATTTGATGCTGAGTTCAACACAGAATATGACGAAGAACTCTTAGACGATGGCCTTGACTTTACACCACCTCCAGAAGACAATCCCGAGATCAGCAGTTTTGCTGTTCTCAATTCCTCACTCCCTGAACAACTTCCTGAACAGCACCATCTTACTTCTTATGTTTCTGCGAGACGCACGAGCGCCGGCGTTCGGGAGAAGAAACAACACAAGACAAAATGGCATTTTGGAATCCGGAGTCGCAGTCCTCCGATGGAGGTCATGCTTGAAATTTATCGGACGCTGAAAGCACTTGGTATGGAATGGAAAGAAAAGAAAAGTCTTGGTGGTTTAGGGGGCATCAGACCACGACGTGGTGGTGGGGCGGGGATTGAACGAAACCGCACTCTCGATGGTGAAGGTACTGTTGACTTGAGGGCTGCGGCGGGAATTTACTTCGTGGAGACGCGAGCTCGCGTTCAGGATGTCGTGGTACGTTGGTTCCTAATCTCGAGGTCGTTTGACAGTGTACTTACTGTGCTCTCTCCATTTCAGGTTCTAATGAACCTGCAACTCTATATGGTGGATTCCATCAACTATCTTGTCGACTTTCACCACAAGAAGTCATACAGAGCATCAACTGAACCTGGTGCAGGGAAATTCGACATGGCTGTTCCTGACTCCAACTTGTCTGACGCAAGCAGCGAGAGGTCCTCTATGAAGGAGAAGGAAGGCATCATCGTCAAGGACGACGATGTTGTATCGCCCTTTGTATTCATGGATGTTGCATGCCGGCTCATTCTCGAACTCGCTGGCGGGGGGGAATAAACTGAACTCGTCATATCTACCTCCCTCGAAATTAATGCGCCATGCGATCTATCAAAACCACTATTGTCTCTACTTCTTCCTTGCTTGCATTAACATATCCAAACTACCCATAGATATCCTCATTGTACTTGTACTCACACCTGCTTTATTTCGTAGTGTACTATTACCTTGATCTGTATGTATCTCTTAGAGTCGTCTTTCATCTTTCCTGCTGATATCAGACACATATTAGTTTCTACTCTTCCGTCGCTGTGATAAATAGTGGCCATTATGACATAGTGAAATGACCTTAATTCAAATCGATGGACTAGGCCCACGTGGACCTCTTGGGGAAAAGTCATTGGAGCTTTCAACAACAATGTGCCGGGTAGGCACGTCGCGTGGCACATATAGCCACTGTTTCTTTAGCCGTAAAACAAAGGTAGTTGCTGGGTGTTGAAGGTAAGGAGAGTACAAATTAAAATAGACTGGTACTGCGGTCTTATAGTCACGCGATGAAGGAAATCAGGGGCTTGAGTTCATCGATTAATCGATATTCAATCATTCATCCCTTACTCGATCCTTCTGCCAGACAACACCATTGGCCGTTAATTGTTCAGCTAATAGTAAATGCTGATACTTCAGCTCAGACTTGCGGCGGCATTGATTAGAATGCTAAAGCCGGGGCTACGGTTGACCAATAACGAACGTACTGATACATACATCAAAGGACCGCCTCATCGAAAACTTCATACTCCCTCACTCGTTATCGCTTTCCACCCCACTCCAGCGAGTTATGTGATAGACTACAAAAGAGTGAAGGCACAAGCTACTATACCTGTCATGGAGGCGGCGTCAATAACAAAGAGTTGTCGGAATAGGTGCGTGATCTATAGAGCGCGCTCTGAGCGAGCAAGGTCTGACCGCCTGTTTTGTTTGGCACCACAATGATTTTTGTTTGGGAAACTAAGATCTTTGCTGCTCCGGAAGAGGTGTGTGAGTGTCTGTGGCTTGTCATTGGATATTGAGCTATCTGTGTTAGATACTAGACTCCCCAACTCAATCAAGGAGCATATCTCAATTTACAAGATGTTGCTGACAGGGTCGTCTATTACCTGGCATGTGGGCGTTCCAACAGCTCATTTCCTGAGTATCTTGAGACATGTATCAACGTCTGTCTCTAAGGGAGTTTGTTCAAACCGTCTGTGTGGTGAGATATTAAGCGTATGACGTACCAACTGATCAAGTTTTGACTCCATACTATAGCAAGATCCCAATATCACAGAATGACGCTTCGGAATTCGCATATCAGAAGGAATGTCATGAGGGAGGCATCGTTTCCATGCTCAACGCAGCACGATCACCGTTTGGCAATGTGTGTTGACAAGCACTTGGTTTCCAGGTTATTTTGACGGCTGCAAAAGGTTAATTTGTCACCTCGGGCCCCTGGGTCACCCGTAATGGGATGCACCTGAATTAATCAAAAAAAAACAATCAGAACTATCCCTCCTGGCTCAGAAAAGGGACTGCCGAGACAACCTGATTAGATACGTTCTCAGCAGTGCGTGATGGTGATCAAATCAGTATTGAGGCAAACAATTTTTGTGCTTAAGAGACTGGTTAAAAGCCCGTGAAAGGTTGAAACCAAAGATAGAAGCCATTGTCAGAGAACCGTTAGATGGGACCGATGTCCATCACTTGACCAGGTCATGGCATGCATGTGAATTGACTCACCTTCAGAAGTCGAATTGGACTTGCCCTGATTGAGAGTATGGTTGATTTTTTTTTCATGAATACATGGTCCGCTCAAAACCAGACTCCATAAGGCTCTTCTTGGTCGAGTAAGACGCGAAATCGTTCCCGTAGCATCCAATAGCTCTCAGATATTACAATGCCTACGGTTCCAAAAGATTAAACACACCCCAGTAGGCCAATAAATCGTATGATAAGACACATAAATGACTGGTAAATTCCATACTCGGAACTTATCAGCATTGTCCAATATCATCAAACTTTTGTAACCATACAATTGTGGCTAACGGTCCGCTTCGAATACCAGATAAGCTTATGTAATACAAAAAATGATCTCATCCTTTCCAATCACTTTTTTGAATTCGTGACTTCAGAATGGTCAAAGCCAGCAAGGTCAGCCGGCCTGGTTCAAATTCAAAACTAGGAAGACGCAGACCCCCTCACAGTAAAACCAACGCGGCTGGTTATGCTCAAAGGCACTCCAAGAAGACCAAAGCTCTCAATGGACTGGGCAGTGATGTTTATGAATATGCTCCTGAGGCAATTCGTCGGTCAAAAATGGCCCTTGACTTAGATCGCGATGAAGCCACGGAGTATGGTGTCGGTCTAGATGGCGATAATGAAGCTCGACAAGAGCTACGAGCACGCTTAGTTGGAGAAAATGGGGATGACGAGATGATAGAAAGTGCAGACGACGAAGAAATCGACAGTGATGCCGCGTTTGAAGAAAGTGATGAAGAACGCTTCGCTGGCTTCTTCACTACCAAAAAAGTGAGCATGCAACTGTCACCTCGTAATGGAGTGCTAATTTTTTATAAAGAACAAGCCTCACGTCAGGAAGCCGAGTGTCAGATTCGCAGAAGTTGATTTAAATGAGGATGGGGATGGGGAAGATGACGCACAGATGACGGTTCAGGATGAAGATGACGAAGAAATGGAGGAGGGTGATTCGGACGAATTTATTGACGTTCTAGACGTCTTGGATGGGCGCGGGGAAGTTGACTGGGGTAGCGACGGTGAAGCCGTTACAAAGCCCTTAGGACCGAATCGGATAATGGAAAGCCAGCCGAGCGACGAGGACGGGAACGACGACGAGGACGAGGGGCATGCACCCAGTGAAAGAGAGGAAGAAGACAAAACCGAAGAGATTGAGGAAGATGAATCTGAAGGGGATCTTTCTGAAGAGGAGAAACGTGCATTTACACCTGATATTGAGGATGTGGAGCCGGGTGCTCTTGACTCCCTGCAAAATTTCATCTCTACCCTTGATACGACGACAAAGAAGCGCAAGGTCTCTGATGATGATACCTCAGCAGCCACCGAACCAACGCGAAAGCAGCGCAGAGTCGTTCTCAAGGAACTAACGGAGGCAGGTGTTGAAGATGAGTTCCGTGTTCATAATTCTGGTATGTAACTCTGCAGCTATCTGGGAAAACAGTAGTTATTCCTCCCTTTACAGGCGCGAAACTCAGCCTTGAAGATCTGCTTGCTCCGCTGGCTTCACAATCATCGACGCTTCAATCGTTGAGACAATCGACGAAAGCCCTGGCATCGACGTCTTCAAAAGTGAAAACTCTGTCTGCGCCTCTACCTCAGAGGGCTCAGGAGAGGATTGATCGTGAAGCTGCCTACGAGCAAACAAAGGAGGAGATAAATAAGTGGTCTGACACCATGAAAAGGCTTCGAGAGGTGCAGCTCTGTTCTTTCACTTACCGCCCTGAACTTATCGTATAATCAACAGACTGAGCATTTGAGTTTTCCTTTACAAGCACCAAATGCGGCTCGGGTTTCTAATCTTACGCTGGCAGCAAAGTTTAAAGTGAGTTATATTGTGATGTTTTATGAAAGGATATATATACATCATTGATATCTCGTCAGCCCAGTACGCCTCTAGAAAGTTCGGTTGATGCGCTCCTCAAATCCGCCAAGCTGCGGGAAGAAGACCTCCAAAAAACGGAGGAGAACATGCTTAAAATGAATAAGGTTTCCGTTGAAGAGGTCGAGCAACGGCGGGCAGAGTTGAGGAAAATGCGAGAACTAATGTTCCGAGCTGAGGTGAAGGCACGGCGAATCAATAAAATCAAAAGCAAGACATATAGGAAGATTAAACGGAAGCAAAGGGAGAAGTTGGGCGGTAATTTGAAGGATGAAGATGGAAGCGAGGATGAGGAGGATAGGATGAAGAGGGAGATAGAAAGGGCGAAGGAGAGGGCGACGCTTCGGCATAAACATACTGGGAAGTGGGCCAAGAAGATGCGGTCTAGAGATGGCGAAGAGGGCAGACAGGAGATTGAAGAGATGCTAGTGCGAGGCGAGAAGCTGAGAAGAAAAATCAGAGGAGTAGGAAGTGATGATGACAGTGACGAGGATGACGAGGATGAAGGTTCTGGAGACGAAGGAGACATTGAGCGGATACAGCAAAGTGCTTTTGACGAGCTACAACGCCTGGAGAAAGGGGACAGTGGTTTGCAGACTGGGGGCGGCGGAAAAAACAAAGGCAAGAGTATCTTTGAAATGAAGTTTATGAAGGACGCGATGGCACGACAACAGCAGGCTGCAGATAAAATGGCCGATGACTTCATCAAGGAGATGGGAGGCCAGTTAGGCGATGTCGATGGCAGTGATATTGACGATACACCTGAGATCGATCCCGCGAGTGGTGTCGTTGCCCAAAGGACCGGTGGACGGATGTCCTATCACCCCGGTACAACGGTACCGATTTTTTACTTGCATAATTTGCGTTGAGACTAACGGATAACTCTAGACAAACAAACGTCTGTCATTATCAAGTCATCCTGTAGGTTCGCTAGCATCGGACACATCTAGTGTCACTCTCAAATCCACCGATCTCGTCTCCCCTCCCCAGTCGCCAGTAGAGTTTCAGCGTCCCAATGTCCCTCTACCAACAACGTCCAACGCTAATCCTTGGCTTGCCTCTCGCGATTCAGAATCTGTAGCTGTCAAGGCCCCAAAAAAGAACAACGAAGTGGTCGTGAGCAAAGATAGTACCGCCATGATCAAATCGAAGAACAAGCTGAAAAAGTTGGCGCGGAAGAGGGGTGAAGAGAAAGAAAAAGCTGTTGACGATGCCGTGGTGGAAATATCAATGGACAATGTCCTGACTCTGAATGGCAAATCCACATCCGATGCATCTCAGACCAGCGCTACACCAGGCCCGAAAAGGTCGCTAGCGGGGTCATCAAAGGGTAAACTTTCCCGGGCTTCTTTGGCTGTCGCTCATGAGGATATGAACGATGATGACGATACTAACAGTGAGACCGAGGCGCAAGAGAAAGCCTTGGAGCTTAAAGGGAAGTCGAAGGCGAAACTTCCCCAAGCTTTTGAGCAACGGGATCTGGTCGCACTTGCGTTTGCTGGTGACAACGTCGTTCATGTACGTACGATCCGTGGTTTGATCATGGAGCAACGTCCTAACATCAGTTATAACCAGGAATTTCAAGAGGTCAAGAAGCGGGAAATTGCCGCAGATGCGCCACGAGAGATTGACACGACGATACCTGGCTGGGTGAGTATTCTTTGTATTCTCGCTACCTGATGCCAAGCTTATCTTGGACAGGGTTCATGGGGCGGTACAGGCATACGCCCAGCGCCTCCCAAACCACAACGGATAAAAAAAGTAGCAGGTATTGATCCTACTAGTCGAGCGGACTATGGAAAAGCACACGTAATCATATCGGAAAAGCGGGATAAGAAGGCCGCGAAATACCTTGTCAAGGACCTACCGTATCCCTACACGAGCAAAGCCCAATTTGAGAAGGCCATGGAGCGACCATTAGGAACCGAATGGAATACTAGGGTCGCCTTCCAGAAGGCAACAATGCCTCGGGTTGTCAAGAAGGTAAGTCTGAAGATTTTCACATCAACCTTTGTTGACTCATTTGTGGCGCAGCCTGGTATGATCATCAACCCGATCGAAAAGTTTCCATCTTCATAATGCACATTTATATTGCCCTAGTTTATCTGATATACCGCTTCTTCTTTATTCCTGAGCTTATGGATGAATATAATTCATTGGTACACTTCAGAAAGCTCAATTGTTAAGCCTGGAACCATTAATAGTCAATTCCTCAAAAACGCACGATTCATTTGTTGCTCAAGCTACACATCTCGTTGTGCTAATTTCAACGCTTTCTGCAGCCATACTTTGAAGCCACACGATTCATTTGTTGCTCAAGCTACACATCTCGTTGTGCTAATTTCAACGCTTTCTGCAGCCATACTTTGAAGCCACCCTCATCGAATCAACAAGCCTGCCGCCAAATCATCTCGGGATACAATATCCCCCATTGCCTCAGATGACTGTCTCGAGGTCCAGTTACTCTGGAGTTGGTTGTATTTGTATTCTTTAATTAAGTACAAAATAATTGTTTTGAAAATGGGACGCGACAAATATTCCCACGACCACTTAATCCCTCCTTCCACGTTAATATCCCTTGCGTGTTCGTCGTTATCCACGATGGCCTCGCCGGATTCGTCTTGCTACACTGTCGTATTGGAGTCCAGTGCGGAGTATCCGCCGACTGCCGAGCTACGCTCTGGGTTGGAGAAAGGCTCTGACGAAGTCAAGTTGGACACGTTGCGCAAAATCATCATCTCTACGATCAATGGGAACCCTCAGGTAGGCCAGTTATGGTAGATTTGCGTGTAATATGCTCATGGCTGCATGGCGCGACGAACAGCCCACGCTGATGATGCCGATCATACAATACGTTTTACCTTCGCGTAATAAACAACTCAAGAAGTTGCTACATTTCTATTGGGAAGTGTGCCCCAAGTACGACGACAATGGGAAATTGAAGCAGGAGATGATTCTTGTCGTGTGAGTGCTACATTTGCCCGTCGGTGCTAAATGAGTTGACTGAGTTATTTAGTAATGCTATCCGCAACGACCTAGTCAGTCTTCATTCATATTTCGGAGTCATTCTAATGATCCGTAATTCATAGCAACATCCCAATGAATACATCCGTGGTGCTACGCTGCGATTTCTCCAGAAAATATCCAAGGACGCTGAACTTCTCGAACCTCTAATTCCGACGTGTCGGTCATGTCTCGAGCACCGACATTCCTACGTCCGTAAAAACGCTGTATTCGCCATATTCTCCATCTACCGCGAGTTTGAACATCTTATTCCTGATGCCCCTGATACGTCCGTAAAAACGCTGTATTCGCCATATTCTCCATCTACCGCGAGTTTGAACATCTTATTCCTGATGCCCCTGAACTTATGCATACGTTCCTTGTGGCTGAAACCGACTCAACGTGCAAACGCAACGCGTTTGTCTTCCTTGCCCAATGCGCAATGCCGAAAGCTGTGGAATATATCCTCAGCATCTACGATACGATATCTTCCCTAGACGAATCACTGCAAATGAGCCTAATAGAAGTCATTCGATTGGATTGCAAGAGTGATTCAGCTCATAAGGTACGTGACGTTCAATATCATCAGAGCTCATAGTAAATGTCTTATAGTCCCGATACATTCGATGCATCTTCGAGCTCCTAGAAACCTCTTCCCACGCTGTGAAGTATGAAGCGGCAACAACATTAACCACACTTACCCAAAACCCTGCCGCCATCAAAGGTTTGAAGCAGATCCATCCTATGGAAGTGGGACTAATTATCCTTCAGCTTCCGCTTCCTGCTTTATAAACTTGGTGATTAAGGAATCAGACAACAATGTGAAGTTGATTGTTCTGGACCGCCTTGAAAGCCTCCGGTCGAAACATGGTCATATACTGGATAGCCTGATTGAGGATATTCTCCAAATTCTGTCAAGGTAACTCTCTTCGCGCCATTTTCCGGTTATCACTGAACCAGTCACAGCGCAGACATGGAAGTCCGTCGGAAGGCGATGTCAATCATACTGAGCATGACGTCGAGCAGAAACGTGGAAGAAGTTGTACTATTCCTCAAGAAACAGCTACTAAAGACACAGGAAGCCGACTTTGAGAAGGTATGTGCCAAGCATCTCTGGAAGAACACGATTCAAGCAGGTTCTGTAGGCCCCTGAGTACCGACAACTGTTGATTCAATCTATTCACGTCACCGCCGTTAAGTTCTCTGAAGTCGCGCTAATGTCGTCCACGCTTTGATGGAATTCTTGGGTGATTCCAACAACCCCTCAGCGCTTGATGTGGTTTCTTTCGTGCTAATGTCGTCCACGCTTTGATGGAATTCTTGGGTGATTCCAACAACCCCTCAGCGCTTGATGTGGTTTCTTTCGTCCGGTAAGAGCTCTTCTTCCACATGAACGGACCCTGGTTGAGTGAAAAACACAGAGAGGTCGTTGAGAAATTCCCGCATCTCCGTGCCACCATCACCGAGAAACTTATATCCACCTTGTCCGAGATCAAGTCCGGCAAAGTCTTTCGTGGTGTCCTATGGATTCTCGGCGAGTATGTTGAAACGACTATTGACATCCAAAGCACGATGCGTGAGATTCGTAAAGTGATTGGTGAGATACCGATCCTTGCATCCGAGCAACGATTGCTTGACGCTGCGTCGAATGAGAACGGTGCGGATGAGGAGGGCGAGGAAAAAGATAAGGAGAAGGAGAAAACGGCGACATCCCGCCCGCGTGTATTGGCAGATGGAACGTACGCGACAGAGACGGCTTACTCGAGTACGACGACTGCTCGGCTAGAGGCGGTAAAAGCTGCGTCAAAACCGCCGTTGAGAACGCTGTTGCTTGGTGGAGATTTTTTCACGGGTTCAGTACTGGCTGCCGCTCTCACGAAGCTTGTTCTTCGGTTCTCAGAGAAGTCGACGGACGTTGCTGCGATCAACGTTCTCCGGGCTGAGGTACGCGTTTATTTAACTGAAAATCCCTGTTTATTCACCTTCTCCAGTCTATGCTTATTATGACATCGATCATTCGAGTTGGTCAATCTAAATTCGTAACCGTGCACATCGATGAGGATTCCAACGAGCGTATCATGAACTGCATCCAGACTCTCAGTGAGCTTGAGTCACAGCCTGCTGTTCAAGAAGTCTTCTTGAAGGACACGCAAGCTGCTTACTCAAAGATGCTGGGCGCTCAAGAGGTTGGTTTCTTTTTTGTTTCAATTATTCGTCTCGCTGATCTTTGGTGATATGATGATGTGACGATAGAAACTTGCTGCTGACAAGAAGGCATCTGAAGCAACGAAGGCTACTATTGTGCAAGTTGATGACCTCTTGTCTTTCCGCCAATTCACAAAGAAGACAGCGGATGACGCCATCGACGTAGGTTATCTGAGCATCTTATGTTCCCAGATAACATCACGTCTCTCAATAGTACGACGAAGATCTTGGACGTGCAACTGGCGCAGGAGAACAGCAAGAAGATTTCATGTCGAATCTCAGCCGTATTTCTCAGCTTACCGGTAGGCCGTATATACCTGAAGTTTTTTTCAATGTTTGCCGACGATCCTAAGGATTTTCGGATCCTATTTATGCCGAGGCATACGTTAAGATGCACGGTTTCGACATCCTTCTTGGTACGTTGCTCATGTTACTTACCATGGCGTCTCGCTAATCTCGTTTTGGTAGACGTTCTCCTAGTCAACCAAACTGCCAACACTCTGCAGAATTTGTGCCTCGACTTCGCAACGCTCGGTGACCTTAAGATTGTCGAGCGGCCGTCTGTCTTCACCATTGCGCCCCACGGTTGTGCCTCGACTTCGCAACGCTCGGTGACCTTAAGATTGTCGAGCGGCCGTCTGTCTTCACCATTGCGCCCCACGGATTCCAGAGTATCAAGGCGACAGTCAAGGTCTCGTCTACCGAGACTGGCGTCATCTTTGGAAGCATCCTTTGGGAAGGCCCGAACTTGTCCGAGGCTTGTGTCATTCTGAACGATATTCATATCGATATTATGGATTACATCAAGCCTGCATACTGTAACGAAGCCCAGGTATATCTTGACGATCAAGCCTACTATTTTAGTCTTTCCTTACTTTACTTTGTAGTTCCGGAGCATGTGGACGGAGTTCGAGTGGGAAAACCGCGTCAACGTTTCAAGCACCATGTCGTATGTTCTCGAGCCAATCTTCCACGTCATCTTACTGAGGATTACTCGGCAGGGATCCGCGGGAATATCTCAAACATGTCATGCGGACTACCAACATGTCGTGTCTCACACCTGAAGGTGCTACCTCGGGCGACTGTGACTTCTTGTCTGCCAACATGTATGCGCGCAGTCTTTTCGGTCAGTCCAGCTTTGCATGAACCCTCTGTTCTGTTGGCTAATTACGGAATCTCCGATACAGGTGAGGACGCTTTGGCGAATCTTAGTATCGAGCGGACAGAAGCGGGTGGTATCACAGGCCATGTACGCATACGCAGCAAGACACAAGGTATCGCATTGTCCTTGGGTGACCGGATCACCATGAGTGAGTGATTGAATGTTGTGAATGTTCAAAATACTGGCTGACGGTGGTGACAGCTCAAAAAGACAAAAAACCTGTTACTGTATAATTCATAGTTTTTTAATCATTCTTTTATCGCGACTAGACGGTGCATAGGATACCTCCAATGATTGACACGTACGATGAGGATGTGTGATAAAAATGAGAGCGAAGAGCAGAATTCCTATAGTTAATGGGATGTCGAATCTACGCGACAGTCGAGATTTCATGCTGACAAGTGCTCATTTCGGTAAATACCATTGCTACCTTGGCCCGTTCAAAGGGTGGTGAAATGGCGGTATCTGGTTTCTATGTGGCTCCCTCGCCAAACACATTGACCAGAACAACTATAGGGGAACGTGGTGTTCGTTTCTGAGAAGCGAGGTTATGTCGGAATGCCAAGTGTGTTGCGCTGGTTGCAAGAAATGAGAAGATGAACGGAAAACCCTTGGTATTAAAAGTATGTACGTACCAATTGAATGTATGTTTGACGCTCTTGGGGGGGCAAAGCATTCAGCTGTTCTGGAGTCATTGTAATGACACGCATGATCAGCGCCTATGAAATAAGTCAGCGATCACTGCTCTTATATCAAATTATTGATACATACCTTCTGCTCTTCGGGGATAGAAGCCAGGGTATCCGGGAGCCGCGTCGGAGCAGTGGGTGGGGTGTTGTACCCGGAATACGCGTACATGGGCTGAGGCTGGCTGTATCCATAGCCTGGCTGCTGGTAGGCCGGTTGGCTGTATGGTTGCTGCTGGTGGATCTGGGGCGGTGGGGTGTGGCCATTCTGGTACGGGTATGGCGGTGTGGCGGTACGATAGTGCTGGGCCTGTGGTTGCATGTGTGGTGGAAGTGCTGGAACAGGTGTTACTGATGCAGTGGGCTGTGGGTTTGAAGGGATGCCAGGCCGTGGTATTGGTGCAGGTATTGAGTTGGTGCCTTGTCTGGAATTTGATCCAAACTCTGCAAGTGTTTTCTATAACGAGTCTTAGCATAGTTAAGCATTATAACGCTTGGAACTTGCTTGGAAGACCTCAAAGTTGACTGCATTCAGTTTGACGAGAAGAGTCATGAGTGCATAGGCGATCTGAGGCTGCCCATTGAGAATCGTGCGAGCTGCATCTGGAGTAGTTTTCTGGAACACTTTAAATATGAAAATTAGCAAGAAGAGACACGAAGGACCTTGAGTTGTACTAGTAGCTCTAATAACTGCTCAGTCGCTAAATTTTGGTCCGTCATGGTGGTTTAGAGCAAATTCAACAGAGACAAACAACGCGTCTCTGTTCCATTTCATTAAGTCGGTAATATAACATTATGTATCGTAAGAAATTATTAGTCGTTGCTAAGGTCCCCGCCGGATAAGAGACAAACCGTGTCCACGGTCGTATAATCTCGGGTCGAATTCATTTGCTGCAGCGCGCAATCTTTCTGCGCCAACTTCATTTTCAATCCTGGTCCATAAATTACGCATGTTGTCTAAAATTCCCGGGGTTCCGCGGGGGGCAAAATGACGCTCGAACACAAGCTCTGGATCCCACATCAGGGACCTTGTGCCAGGCGATCTGACAATGATTAACGGTGATTCTTCCATCAGCTCATAGAATGGGCCAGAGGGATCTACGCTCCAAGCAAACAGGAGATCCACGATCCTGTGCATGAGATACCCTCTTGCTCGAAAATGCGCCAGGCTGTCGATGCCTCGCACCAGGAAGGCATTAATAACTTCCGCGAGGAACGACATCGCCACCATATAAGCAACAACAAGGCATGCGACATTTTCCGGGATACTAGGTTTGAGCCAGAACGAGACATATTTCAGAGTACGCTTCAAGACGGAAATGAAGCCACGAAAGCGTGGATCGCGTCGACTGCCTGGATTAAAGGCGTGTTGGAGAAACTCGAGCCGATTGGCGCGTGTATGAGCGTTTGCAGCCCCATGATGGAAGTTTCGGATTCTGGTGAGATATTCCTCATCGAACACAGACAGGTACTCGAAGATGGCTATCGCACGGACTTCGGAGCAGCAGCTCTTGAGTCCACACGCGTGTCTGGCGGTACAGTTGGGCTGGCACCCAGTCACTGCGCGGTGGCATCCCCGGCAGAAGACGGCCCGACACCTGGGGTTCGGGCAACGGAGATGGAGATTTGTGCCGAGCTGTGGGTCAGTTCCTCTTGTACGATTCTGGTTCAGACAACGTTAGCGTTTTCTTTTTTTAAAAAAATATATATTACTTACAGCCGGTATATTCGTCCCGCACTCTGTGCAAGTGAAAGGTTCGACGATGTGATTCCTCAATGGACCCTCACGAAGTTTCCAAGCAGGAAACGTCCCCGTTCCGTCCTGATGCACTGTCGAAGGCTGCGCGGCTTGAGCTGCAGCTGCGGAAGAACTCGCACGAGCGCGGGTAGATCGTCGTCGTCTTCGATTCAGACATGGGAGTCTATTTCGTACACAGGAGGGAATCAGGCGACCAAAACAAGAGGGTGCGCCATCTGTCGAAGCCGGGACCGTATCTGATGTTGGATATGGACGATCCAATATCACCTCGACGAATTGTGTCACTAAAGTCGCGGCGTTGGGGTCCCCTGGGTTGTTCAATACCCTGATGATCCCTTCCTCTTCTTCCTGGGGAATCGTAAAGGCATCCTGAATCTCTAGAAAATGTTGTTGGGTGAGTGGGCCATTTAGTTTATCTATAAGCAGCTGGATCAATTGAGGGTCGTCTAGGAGGTTTACTAACAGTCGATATATCGACGCCGCTGGGGGGAAGTGGTGTAGAAGCGAGGAAAGGAGCTGCTCTCTTTGTTGCTCGAGAGTTGTCGATGAGGGTTGAGATTGAGGAACGGTAACGGTAGGTGCCTCTGTACTATTCCGGGATGGACGCGGGCCTGCATCTTGTGTCGTCCGCTGAGGTTGTTCTGTAATTGTACCAAATGTTACGCGTCTGTCCCGCCGCCGATGAGGTCTTGCACGATCAGGCTCAGGCTGCTGAGCCTGTTGCGGGTTCGGCTGCTGAGCTTGTTGCGGTTGCGGCTGCTGAGCCTGTTGCGGTTGCGGCTGCTGAGCCTGTTGCGGTTTCGGCTGCTGAGCTTGTTGTGGTTCCGGCTGCTGAGCCTGTTGCGGTTTCGGCTGCTGAGCCTGTTGCAGTTCCGGCTGCTGAGCTTGTTGCGGTTCCGGCTGCTGAGCCCGTTGCGGTTCCGGCTGTGGATTTGTGCCGAATGCAGCTTGGTCGAATTCAGAAGTGCCTGGAGGTGGATGTGGCCCAGAGGGAGCGTGATTCACTGGCGGTGTCGGTTTCCTTCCTGGGATGAACGGTGGCGGATACGGATGTTCATGATAATATGGACCAAATCGATGCGGAAATGGAGGCGGTGCGACAGCTGCCATCTACCGTCCAGCAAGGGTGGCCAAGTCTTTCTCGTCTCATCATGTACCGTCGTTACATATGTCGACATTATCCATCCTGTGGGCGCGTCTATTATTCTTTTCAAGGTCGACAACAAAAAAATGCTTGTTTTGTCTGTGCTTGATTTTATTGTATTTCATGGCGTTGGGCTGAAGCGGTGGCACACAAACGACGAGAAACTGGTAACAAGGCAACAGAGCATGGACCCATTATGGTCACAGCCACACCCATACGTTATCATATGTTATCTTATCACAATCATTCAATAGGCGCCCAAATTTAGTTGAATGTTTTTGAACAGAACGGCATTCGTCCGATACGATAAAAGGTATAGCGTGTCTACAAGGTGTTGATGAAATCTAACACTATCGAAAAATGCGAATATTGGGGTTGAAATGGAATGTAGATCAATGTGAATATGATGAACTGGATGTATGATCGACGTAAAAACCGGGTTGCTGCGAAACATCTTCTAGGAAAGAAATCCACTCAGCAAGGGTTTGGGATGGACCAGCAATATGGGAGCTTTTCCATATACAAGTCTCGTCGTCTTCCCATAACCACGCCCCGAGACCTCTCGACTGGTCGATCACACTGAGAGGTGAGTACACCACGCTAGTGAGGTCTTCGTCCCGCCTGTGTGCTAGAGTCTTGATCAATTTCTCGATGGCGTGGAACAAGCTCCCCCATCGAGGACTACGGAGTCTTCCCTGCCAGCGCGATTGAAGTAAAAGTTTGTATAGGACCCCTGGAAGGAATGAGACGTCCAACATGGTGCCCACGCAACAGTCGACGACGTTGCTGTCCTCTTCAGGAAGGAGCCAAAAGTAGACAGTCCTGACGGTACGTTTCAGCACCGAAAGAAATTGACGCGCATCGTTCTGGTCGGCGTTGGAGAGAATATAATTTAGAAACTCGCTGCGCTGACCAGCATCCAAGATAGTCTCGTCACAGATTATATGGAAGGCTGCAGCACATTCGAGATAGAACTGATCAAATGCAGATAGGTATTCGAAGATGGCCACCGCGCGGACCTCCGAGCAGCATCGTTTGACAGCGCAGTTGTGCCGTGCATTGCAATTACGGTCGCACCTAACAGGCTTCTTACATCCTCGACAATATACAGCTGGGCAATTCGGGCACAAAAGATGAAGTAGCGTCCCTGATGCTTCGCCTTGTGTACGTGGCTTTATGATGAGAAATCCGAATTAACTTTCCGCAACAGGAAAAAAATCACAAGAGTATTACCGATGAAATGAAAGTTTGACACTGCATGCAGCAAAAGTCGCCCGTTATGAGGTCTCTAAAACGGCGCTCGCGAAGCCTCCGGGCGAGATCTTCCCTCGCAGCTTCGCCTCCTGGGCGCACAGGCTCCAGTTCCGACACTTCAGAACTTGCAGACGAACTTGCCGATTGCGGTCGTTCCATCACTTCAAAAGATCCGGCGTTTTTTGCAAACGGCTGTGTTGGTCGAGCAGGTGGCGTCGAAGATATGACGGATTTCGAGTCGCGAAGTGATTCTCTCGGTGCATTATGCGGGAATTGGACCCTAGTCAGCTTTTTTAGGATGAGGTAAATATGTACCGAACGAGTATCACTGACGATGAGCGTACACTATCCTCGAAGGAATAATTGTCTGGCTGTGACCCTGTCTCCGAGAATTTCGGTGGAGATGGAGATGGTCTCCAAGTATCAGCCTCGACTTGACTCGTCGTATGCGTATATGTCTCGTCGGACACGTTGGACTTGGGCAGGTCATCAAAACGATATTTGGCTGGCCGATGGACATGTTGAGGGTATCCATGTGCACCTGGATAATGATGAGATAATAATGAAGAAGACGTCGCAGTAGCCATTTCGGTACAAGAAAATACAATATTAGGTGCGGTAACATTTCCACCGTGTCAGAGACGCCAGTTATCTACTGGTCAGTCGAACTCGTTATTGTTGGCCAGACAAAGAAACAAACAACAAAGAGACAGTTGCCAGTTGCCATGGGCCATTACAAGGTTTATTGTACTTTTGAATAAAGGATTGTCGGAGTGGCCATGTTGTTCTTTGTGGGGGAAAATCAGACGGAGTTACATATGGGGTACCCCTGCTTGGACCCACAGGGCCAAATGATTTACAACAACTTTGATCCATGTCAAAGCGGTTAAACATCATTCAGCCATTCGAGTGGACAAACCGCCACATAGAATCAGCGTCTTGTGAACATATGTACGATACAATCAGGTGGCCATCGATAACAAGATCTGTACAGGAAACTGAACCTCACAAGAGACAATCAACGCGATCATCACACCGGATGGATCTTGTCCTGTCACGGCGTCTGTTTGTGGATTTTGTGCCACTTCCGATGAGTTCACGCCTTCATCCCTTAATCATGGTTAGATATAAATGAAAGCGTCATGGCCATTCAATTGAGCGCATTCCTGAACCGTCACTAAACGTGCTGAAGTTTTCGTCAAGGCAAAGGGTTGCCCTGTGTACCTCACGATCTGTGGCTGCAGATGATAACCGAGCAGAAGAACCAAGAAAGAAATCAGCAGACGAAAAATCAAAAAAGAAGCCCCAGATAAACGAATCGAGGCTAAAATATCACCCACGTACGCCCACAAGAGCTCGCATCGGAAATGTTATCTCTTAGCCTTTGCACGTCCCCGATAATTTAGGGACGGCATCTAACAATGGACACATACATACACTTGATTTAAGGTTCCGCGTATGTAACAAAAGGACGAGCGTATAAAACTTCAGTGCAATGGGCTCCCTCCAACCTTGAGAATAAACACCACATTAAATGCCCGAGAATCAGTGGAGAGAAGACGGTAACGCCACAGCGTTTGTCAAGTTCACCGTGAGCGAGGCTTCTTGCAATCGAGTCAGCAAAAAGTCACATCGGCGGTCATACGTCAGTATTGATTTCATCATCAACCGGCCAATGATCATCGCAGAGTCGAGCCTCGGCGAAACCATGGACGCAGTTGTAGATAAGAAAGTAAGTGATGAGACGGAGAGGGCCATTGGGAGGCCATGTGAGCCTGGAAAAGAGGAAGATATGTCACTGATCTCGCGTTGTCTGAAAAGCGAGATCGCGTCGGTCACACGTTATCAGAATACCAAAATACCGGCTACTGGGCTAAAGTCATTCAATTACCCAAATTTAGAAATGCAGAGGAATACCCCTTTGAAAAACCCCTGCACGGTGTGTGTGTGAACTAGCGAATACGTCTATAGTGCCTGATGTATGGACTGTACAAGTCAAATGACGTCGTGATTGGTTCCTGTTTGATCCATGTACGTGGTCGGATCCTCTCTGAGAATAATGGCCACTGAGTCAGTACATTGGCTGTATTATATTACCTTGGGGCTGCCAAGGAATGGCTGGCGCCGTTTATGGCAAGTCGTGTAATTAATTCCGCAACCCCAAAATGAGCGAGAGGAGCCCTGTTGGCACGATGCCCCATACCAGGAATTATGCTAGACGAAGATCAAATAGATAGCAGAGCTCGAACCACGTAGTCGGATGAGGACCTACATACACGAGGCTTTGTACACTGACTTTGCCTCACGGGAACATCCCGAGGTACATCAGTTGTCTGTTATGTAGAAGACCATCAGACTCGACCTTTTTGCCTTGTAATCCAGACATAATACGTCCCCCCCTTTTCTTTGGAAGGAGACTTCAAGTTCGACGAGATAGTCATTACTTAGCACTACGAAACAGGATTCGTTGTAAGTTAACTCTTTCATTTACCTTTTGTCCGATTGACTATAGCAGATGAATAGACAGACCTGATGACATCGTACCCCTTAATCGTTGCCCATTATGACCTCCAAGGCCATCCGCGTCGCACAGAGCGCTGGAGTCTCGTGGCGCTGCAAGATGCGAACAACGTATTCGAATTCGAACTCACTGGGAGCTGGAACAACTACCAGTACATAGCTGGGCACAAAACCCGATTTGGACGCACGCAGACGCTGCGTGGCGGATGCAAAGTTGGCACGATCCCCGCCGCGAAAATCGATTGGCTGAAGACAAGGCTAAGGGATATTGAAGTGGTATATAATGACATAAATTTCGACAGCCAGGATTGGGTTCTGGCCGCCCTCCGGATGCTACGAGCTGATGGTCTGCCGATCAGTCTGACGAGTGAGACGAATATAAGGGAGGAACTGGCAGCGGAAAGGGTGCGGTGGGATGTGGGGGAGGATACCATTGAAGATAGGCTTTTTAATTGAAGCCGCAGACACAGGGCTCTTTGTATATTCTGGATGTATTAATACTTTTGGTCTTCGGTTTCAATTTTTCTCGAGTCCCTCCGTGAGAAAAAGCAATGTTGTTAAATGATTGGCAAATAGAGCACAGCCGCACTTGCCTCACTTGACTTGCCAACACTTGCTGCCAGCAAACAAAAACGAACAGACCGTCGACGACGTCAACAGCGACTAGCAATAGCCAACAATGGAAGACGGTACGTTCCCAACCACGGCCACCGTACGCCGTCTTCGACAGCTTCAGTACAATACCAGCATCCAATTCTCAGTTCGACCGTACTTGATTCGTCACAAATGTTGGCTCAAGGCCAATATGCGGTCGATATAACATTCCTTCTAGCGCTCAATTGCGCTTATGTTTCCGACATTTCTCTCATTTTTTTCGATTGGGACCACACCTCAATTGTTCGCATCGTTCTTGTCGACAATAGTTGATGGATCTCGCCCACAACATTCTCCTTCGTCGCACCCAGTTCACAGCTTAATCACATCCTAACGCCACTCTCCTCGTCTTCCCCAGCCTGGCAATCTAATCAAGACATTGCGCCCACAAGCGGCGGAATTAGCATTCCAACCCATGACGCCAGTCTGGGCAATGGCAGTGCAATGATCACCGACGAGCAAGGCTGGAACTCCAACGGAGGCCGGTCGCCCCGTAGGGATGACGGTGGTGACAGACCTCGGCGCTCAAGCAGGAGTCGAAGCCCTGGCGCTGCTCAAAGGGATGGTGAACGGGGGCAAGCTTTTTTCGCACAGTATTCAATCTCGTTGTTGACATCTTTAGTAGAAGCAACCCCGGAAATAATCTCCACGTCTCTGGGCTCAATCACCGAGTTGACACACGTGCCCTTGAATCCGCTTTTGCAAAAATTGGTAGAGTATGTCGTTGACCGCACTTCCCAATTGTCTGTATGTTCACTCTCTTTCTAGGTCAAGAAAGCTTCAGTTATGTATGACCCGCATACGCGTGAGTCGCGCGGTTTTGGTTTTGTCACGATGGAGTCTGCAGAGGAAGCTGACGCAGCTATCACTGCCTTGAACTCTACCGAACTCATGGGCAAGACCATGACCGTAGAAAAGGTCAGAGATTTCTACCCATGTTTCCGAAACAGTTTTTCATTTCTCGTAGGCTCGTCGGGGACGTGCGAGGACACCTACCCCTGGTCGCTATTATGGGCCTCCTAAGCGGAATGACTGTAAATACTTTTTGACTACATGCGAGCCCTGTTTTGATAATTTCTCTCTACAGTCGAAAGGTTTTACGATCCCCGCCCCTACGACAGTCGTTATTCACGTGATTACGATGATCGTGGTGGACGCGGCGGGCGTTATCGCCACGACGATCGCAGGGATTATGACCGGGGTGAGCGGGGAGGCTATCGAGACTACGATCGAGGTGATAGGGACCGCGACCGCGGTTATGGACGGGACCATGACCGGGACCGAGGTCGGTATGATGACCGAAGGCACTGATCTGGTGGTTCATGAAGCTGAACTCACCTTGGCGAGTCTATCAAGTTTTTTTTTTTGTGTCACGTATATGCTGCCCTCTCCATGTTTTCTTATATTCTATCACTGGAAAGTTGGTTTGGATTGTACCCGCTGAGTTTTTTTTAATGCTAAACCTGAGGTACTTATACAAGTACATGTATACTTTATAAGTGTAACCTGGATATGACACATGTTGTCTTTCAGCAGCCTTCGTCTTATTCACGGATACAGGCACTATAGCTACCATGCGGCAGAACACCTGCGCGATAAGAGGTCTTGGGAAGCCTCATGTCATTCTCCGCTTGCCGTGACAACATCGTTTCTTGATCAGTGCGAGGCGAGTACGGTTACTCCGAGTGCACCTATGAGTTCCGCCGGATACCGATGAGAGTCGACAGCGAGAGTGTGACTGTTGAGGTCATTTTTTAAAGCCTTACGCGCGAAAGTGCACGGTTGAAAGCTGGCAAAGACACTCGTCATCTATATTTCGCGCTGCGAGGTGATAAGGACTCTAATGAATTTACACCTGGAACCAATGAAAGCGCACACAATCTGTCTCGGTACTCCTACTCGTTTGACGTTATCCGACGGTTGAAGTACCTATAATAATTCTACATAGGTCCCAGGATTCTGCGCAGCTGCTGCCGCCGCCAAAGTTTGACAATCCGTCGTGTCTGCGGACTCAATCTATCACGGCGCGAGTCGGTGTTTCCGGGGCGCCGCGGGGAGTCTTGGTGGCCATACGAGTACGATCCCGGGCCAGACGAGCTGCAGCCGGCCGACGAGGAGGGTCTCATGCATGATCCCACGATGCATGGGATGCGCAAGACAGGGTTTCCATGGCGCGGGATTCTCAACGTCGCGGTACTGGTTGAACTCGTGCTCGCGCTACTGTCTGTTTGTGTTTTACCCAGTGCTCAGCAATGAAGCACGCAACTCACGCATCGACGGCAACATCGCATCAACGCCACAGGCCAAGCGCCTGTTCTCTTCCCAGATGCCTGACCTCATCGACAGCGCCACCCCCGACGAAGCCAAGACCCACACAAGAAGTACCAGCTCGTCTTCTCCGACGAGTTCAACATCGATGGCCAGTCTTTTCATCCCGGCGACGACCCCTTCTGGGAGGTTGTTGATCTCTGGTACGGTGCAACCGGCGACCTCGAGTGGTACGATCCCCAGCAGGTCATAACCCGCAACAGCAGTCTCGTATCACCCTCGACTTCACGTCCACCCCCCACCAGGTATTGCAGCTCCGGCCGTATCGTCTTACGTCCCCATCAGAGCCGATCGTCCATGACTGGTTCCGGGTGCAAAGTCAGGTCTTCTCGAGCTCGCGTGACGGGAACAACATAGTATCATTCTCGTTGTAGAAGAACAATTTCGATGTATGGAACTGCCAATGCACCTACCTTTCTTTACGTTTGCCAAACCGTGTCTGAGAGCCCAGTTACAGGTATTGATAATACCTCAGAGTCTGCCACTACTGAAGTCACGGTCGACGCATGGGTCGAGTTCTCGGCACACGTGACCACAAACAGATATTTCGTCACGATTGGTGTTTGTGCGTGAATTGTCTTTCAGAAGGCCTCTATATTAAGGATCAACAATTCAAGCTGTGTCAATTCTGCCACTTATAACATCATGTGGAATAAAACTATGGGGAAACCCCTCTCGGAGAAACCCTGGCTTCCTGGATATGACTGTTACCAGTTTCTGAAGAGTTTCAAAATAGGACCAAACAAAAGTTAACCGATATGACAAGTTTTAGTTTGGAAGACGCGCTTGCAGACGCGCTCTGAGCGTCTCATCAGCCGCGATGTAAGAAGTGCCTCTTTTCGCAAAGCATCAGAAGTTTGCCTCAACCTATGGACTTTTTTCGACTTACGAAAATTGGATGCAGTTCATCTCGTAGTCATCGAGCGGCTTTATGATTGCGTAGCAAAATCCTTTAGCGCAACGCAATCTAGTTCGAGGGGACACGGCCAATTGCTGGGATGATTGTAGGGCTATTGAGATGGTGTCGTGTGAAGTTGAAGTAGGATTGAGTACGAAGAAATACGAAGAGATCCATGTTGGAGGACTATTTTCAAGGAGTGAAAGAGAGATATACCATGATCCCTGTCGAAGTCCGTCTCGGCGCCATGACGATCCAGCGATCAAGAATTCCAATCTCCACATCCGAGCTGAGTGAGAATATTGAAAATTAAAACAAAACACCCTGTAGATTGGGTAAAATACCTTTTGCGATAAAATCAAGCTGCACACGTTTCGAGGTGGACATGCGCTTCTGGAAACGTGCAATCTCAAAGTTGACATTAAACGCATCTTCATTGTCAGCGTCATTCTCAACTTCAATAGCATCAGGCGGAATAGTCGTGCCCAGCAACATCTCATCCTTCGCCGAAAGCTGTGAAAACTCTGGAGACGCCCTCAACCGCTGAAAAAGCGGCTGATCCGACGATAAAAAACACGCGTGACGCATATCCGCTATTGTATGAGGATTCAGCGGTTTTGCATATGACATGAGAGCCTTCAGAAGGTATGGGACCGTTTTCCCATGCTCTTGGTCATCCGGGGCGCGTTTCATGATAGCCCAATGCATAGGTGTATGTCCTTCTATGGACTTCTCCTGTAGAATGTCTGACAACGTCAAATCACACCTTGAGCAGGCCTCTGCACAACTTTCGAGTATCGCCAAACATGCCGCCTTGTTCTGGTTCTGGTCCTTGACCAAGTCACGGATTGCTCCAAGAACCCTCGCTTGTACTTCGCGTTTAGTTTTAGACGTCCTAGAGCCAAACCACGAGCTAGATGCTTTTGCTTTCCCTTTCCCTTTGGCATTCGATGAAGAGGGATCTTTCCCACTTGAAGTGGGACTCGGAGGAGATAAGGAAGCAGGGGAACGAGCATGTGATACTGGAGAGGAAGAGTTCATAGGCTCTAGATCCCTCTCGTCGTGAGAGTGCGCGTGAGTCAGATTTGTGTTGGGTGTCCCGTAGGATGGGGGACAGTCAAGCGGCGCGGGGTCGTCAGGTAATGGGTTTTTGACAACGACCATCCTAAGTAACCTAAGTGCGCTGGTTATCACTCCATGCAGATCTCAAAGTCTTGGGACCAAGCGGAAGTTTCCGAGGTGGAGTTAAGATGCTGTGAAATACAGCTGTACATGCCCGTAATTATTCTTTCCATTCCCATGGTGATCACCCTGATACGGTCATGTGCGTATTTGACTTTGTTGTAACCTAAACTGTGACCTTGAGACTCGACTCGGTGTTCTCGCTGCGCATCAGGCGTCTGGACTGCCGGCGAAACGTGCGAGCGTGTAGATAGTTTGGGGTTGACATACGGTCAATAGCGTTGAAGTACTGTCATGTGTCACAATGTGAAATTCCGTAACTTAATCCAGCCATCCTAAATCTTGTTCTGTCTTCTAAGACGAAAGAGGTACGACATCAAGAATCAGAGAGCGCCAAAGAAAGGTTCCGAGCACTAGTGAATGTCCATCCAATGATGTTCCAAAACAGAACGAGTAGCCTCAACGCCATAGTTTAGATAGACTTTCTTGTCGGAAAAGACTGCGCCATTTCAAGAGGTTGTGGGCACGAAAGAAAACCTGGTGAAATCTTCTGACCGTATTTCTCAGGTGCAACCATCAAGCCAATACGCGTGAAAAAGCTTTATTTCTCGTTTCGATACACATTTGTATTTGTAATTATTGCCCTATATGACGAAGTCAGCTTTGCCTCTTGAGGTTTGAAGATGTAAAAAAGAAGAGCACTTACTTGTCACGACACCACTCATCGCCGACATCATTGCTTGACACAGAAGACCAGCAATGTTTCTCATCCTCTCACCAGTCCAAACATCGGTGACCTTCGGAAGACTCGGTGTCGGAGGAGAGCGTCGGTTGTGAAGAAGTTACGTCCGGTGCAAGATCCTCACTACTTGGCCTCTAGGATATCAAGTGACTCTGCGAGCAAAGAAGAAGGGAGCAGATGCAATACGTGCTGCAGCACCGACAACTCTACACCAATGTTCCTAGATTCATCACGCGCGGATTGGGCTGGGCGGAAAAGTAACAAGATGATTGCGGCGAGAAGAGCTCCGGCCGGGTTTGGTTGTCAGAACAGACTTAGAAAAATTGAGATGTAGCTATGGTGAAAGCCAATATGGGATTAAAAGCGTTTATTTTGGAACGAAGAGGGAGGAGGTAAGACGTACGAGGGTGTTGCATCATGTTTTGACTGACAGTGGCTTTGGCTTTGTGTTGCGGCGTTCAGGCTGAGAAAACTTCTGGAAACCCCCAAGGCAATGTAAATCGTTTAACGCAGCAGCTGATGGCTACTTGTGCGGAGAAGGGTTGTGGAGTCTTTATACTGAAATCAAACAAATAGTCCTCAACAACTACGTTCGAACCAGTCAGCAGTAAATGGATCGATACTACGCAATGCTTCGCTTAATGGAGTTACCTTCCTCATTGACACATGATACAACAGGCGTCGCACATTACTTCTCTGACCACTTCATCACAGCGTTTGTCAAATCACCGTTCGCAATGTGCGAAGACGCATAAGGTAGGGCGTTTTGTCATTGTCTTGTTTGGCCAGCTGACGCAGGTGTCTTCAAGCCTATCCTAATAAAGTGTGCCAGCGCGCTGTCCTTCGTACATATCTTCGATCCTATTTCTATCCGCCCTTACTAAAATATCCTCAGTACGTCATTGTTCCTTTACATGATTGGGACAATTTCCGCGAACCAACATTTTCTCTTCCACCAGCTTTTTGTTTTTCTGTCGCTGTCACCTCCCATGCATGCACTAGTTTAGTGTCTCCGGTCGATCTGAAAGCTAACGGTGAGATGAGTAGGATGAGAAGCCACAGAGGTAAAGCTTATGTTCGCAGAGGGAATCTGGCTTTGGTTTAACCTTAATGACAATAGGGAATATACCACAGACGAAGTGTTGTCATTGTGCCGCACGAAATTTACCAGGACGACGCATTTAAACCGACATATTCGCTCTCGTATGCCCTTTCCTTCTCATTTTTATTGCTGAAATTGGAGTTTAGACACAAACGAGATGACGAAGGGACGTCTCGGATGTGCGCGAGGAAGGTCGCGGTCAGCGCGGGCAAGCGACGATGAAATCTCGACTTAGTTCACGCGGGGAACTGGAGTTCAACGGAAGAAGTTTAACTGAGTATCGTACGAACAGAATGTCACTATTGTGCTCACCTGGAGTTCAACGGAAGAAGTTGAACTCCATGTGGGCTAACATGAATTTAAAAACTGTAGTCCTTTGCTACTGTTGGCGCCAGTGGGTCCAACGATAAGATGAGGATCGAGGAATTAATCGCGTGAGTGCAAAAGTGTACTTTCATCACTCCCACTTGACGAGATCGTCATTCTCTGTTGATTCCCAGTGCGCCGCGGAATCTTTCGAATGCCTCACGCGGTAGAGCTTTCGTGAAAATATCTGCGATCATGTCTTTGGTAGAGCAATAATGGAGATTTATTTCCTTCGTCTCAATGCGTTCGCGTAAGAAATGATGCCGTATGTCAATGTGTTTTGCCCGTGAATGTGCGACCGGATTGCGGGCTAACGCAATGCATCCTTGGTTATCCGCGTGGATTACCGTTGCGTGTGACTGAGGGTATCCGAGGTCTTCGAGAAGAACTCGGAGCCAGATTGCCTCTTTGGTTGCATTTGATGCAGCCATATATTCGGCTTCGACTGTTGACAGCGCAACGGTGGGCTGCTTCTTTGCTGACCACGATATAGACCCCCCTGCCACGTCAAACACAAAACCACTGATGGAGCGGCGTGAATCGACATCTTGCGCCCAGTTGGAGTCGGTCCAGCCTACAAGGTCAACTTCGTTATTCCCGTTTCTTCCGAAAACTAATGCCATGTCGGCAGTGCCCTTCAGGTAGCGCAGGATACGTTTTGCGGCTTCTAGGTGAGTTTTTCTGGGATTGCCACCGTACTGAGCGACAATTCCAACAGAATACTGAATGTCGGGCTGCGTCTGAGTGGCGTACAAAAGTGCACCGACGATTTCGAGGTATTTTAATCCGTTCGCGAATTTGAGATATTCCGAACGTTCACTTTCACTGGTAGGTGATTGCGAGGTGGATAAGACTTGCTTGATGGTGGAGGGTGTGGATACTGGTGTGCACTCGGACATACCAAATCGTGACAGTATCTGGTGAATGTAAGCGGACTGGTTCAGGGAAATGGTACGTGATCGCCTGTTTCGCTTCACTTGGATGCCCAGAATGTATTTTAACTCGCCTAAATCAGAAATTTCGAACTCGGCAGATAGTTCGTCTTTGAACTTCTGCAGTGTTGCGAGACTCTTTGCGGTGAGTGCCATGTCATCAACGTATACCAGCACTAACATCACGATTTCGTTGTTTTTTCTCAGGATATAAAGACAGTCGTCTGCCTGGCTTTTTTCAAAACCAGCTTTTGACATAACTTCATCGAGTTTAGTCTTCCATTGCCGCCCTGCTTGCTTTAGCCCATAGAGGGGTTTTCGTAACCTCCAGTAGCCTCCTTCCTTGCCTTCGATGATCACTCCTTCGGGTATCGTCATATATAATTCCTCCTCGAGGTTTCCATGTAAATAGGCAGCTACGACATCGACTTGATGTAGCTCCCAATCTTTATGTGCCACGACGGATAGAAGTGTTCGCAGGGTAGTGAATTTAGCGACCGATGAGAATGTTTCGGTGAAGTCTTGACCATAAACTTGCGAGAAGCCTTTCGCAACGATCCGAGCTTTGTATTTTGCAACCTTTCCATTGCCATCACGCTTTACACGGAATACAATGCGACTTCCGACAGCTTTTTGACCTTCAGAAAGCGTCGAAACCCACTCGAAAGTGCCAGTTTGCTGCAACGTCTTGTATTCGGTTGCGATTGCCTCCTCCCACTGCTTCGAGCAAGTGGAGGATGCTGCTTCACGGTATGTCTTGGGCTCAGTCTCCTCGAATGCGATGTAGGCTCTGTGCAGGTCCTCGTTTTCTTCCTCGGAGGTTTCGTCATTCGTAGCCACAACGCCGTAGCGTTCGACTTGGTGACGGGTGCATGTGGGGTGATCTCTTGGAGGCAAGTTGCTCCATCTGGAAGTTCTGGATGCAGCAACGGTTGGTGCAGGCTCGGAGGTGGTGGAGGGTGCTTCTGGGGGTGTGACCTTGGCAGATGCTGGCGTTGAGACCACGGGTGGAGGTGCTGCAGCAGGAGTAGTGTTGACAATGTCCTCTGGGACCAATGCCACTAGGTCCTCTGCAGATGGTGGGTTGCCTCGTGTCTCAAATTTGGCCAGGTCTCCAGGGCTATCATCTTCCACGAAGCGTACATCCCTTGCTGTGATGAGCTTACCAGTCTCGACATCTTCGAGCCTGTAACCCTTCGTTTCGTCTGTCCACCAACCAATCATGCGGCACTTAACTGACGTAACTTCCAGCTTTCCTCCTCGGAGTTTCTTAGGGATATTAACGTACGCAACGGATCCAAAAATCCGCAGGTGCGAGATATCAGGCTTTTGGCCTGTCCAGGCTTCTTGTGGTACAATGCCGTTCAGGGCAGACGTCGGTGAGCAATTTCGAATGTGGATTGCATACATGAATGCCTCGCCCCAGTAGCGCAGGTCCATTCCAGCTGAATGCAGCATGCAACGCACCATCTCGAAGAGCACGGCAATAGCTCTTTCAGCTATTCCGTTTTGCTCTGGTGTGTAAGGGACTGTTGTCTCGTGAATAACTCCATTACGACGGCAAAAATCGGTGAGTAGCTCTTTCAGGAACTCAGTCCCTATGTCTGAATGCATCCGTTTCAGTTTTAAGCCTGATTGTCTCTCCAACATCGCAATGATCTCCCATAGCGCAGCACCAGCTTCGCTCTTTAGTCTCAAGGGTTGACCAATCTTGAACCGTGAGCTCACTTCGACAACGACCAGAGCGTAACGCATCCCTGTCCATGTCTCAACAGACATCGGACCCGTGAGATCGACTACGACGAGGCCCATTTTTTCATAGATGGTGGTGCTCACATGGGGAAGGGGTGTACAATGTGACTTGCCGAGGGCACAGCCCTCGCAAACGTGGTCATAGATTGTGGGAGATGTAATGGTAAGGCCCGTTACCATGTTCTTCCGTCGCATATCCCTGATCGCATCATGATTTAAGTGGGCAAGGCGGCGATGCCATAGTCGAAGGCTCCCACTCACGACATAAGCAGACTCAACTTTGATTGAAACACAGGGGATATGATACAGGGTACCGGTGCTACCCAATAGCGATGCACGGAATAACTCTGCCCCATTCTTCAACACGACCAGTCCAATTTTGGATCCCTCTGTGTAGCTCCTGTAAGTCGCACCCTGACGTTGTAAAGTTCCAAAACTAACAAGGTTGGCGGCAATTTTAGGAACATGGAGGACATCGGCTAAAGTGACTGTCGTGGGACCATTTGATGACCGTGTTTGGAATTTCACGGTCCCACGCCCCGCTACAGGTATGTTGCGGGCGTCTCCCACTGAAATCCAGTTGTCATCTGAATTGGCAGTGACTGGCGTATAGGTTACAAAGAACGACGGATCAAAAAACATATGCGACGTCGCGCCAGAGTCAAGGAGCACGTCACAAGTGTGATCGAATTTTCCAGCCATGTATATCTGCCCAGGTTCACGACGAAGCTCTCGGAGATCAGTGACAGCGAGGTTGGCGGCTCCCGAACCCTCGCCAGCTTTTTTCTTTTTCTCGTCCTCAATCCGCTTTGGACATTTGTTGATCCAATGGCTGAGTCCCTGGCAATAGCGGCATTTGTCATCGGCTGTTGGCTTTCGGCCCTTTTTCTTACCATCGGACTTCTTTGAGGCAAGCAGAGCAGTTTCGCTCTCTTTCTCACGGAATCGGCGGTTATATTCGGCCTGGAGTCGAGTTGATACGTCCTCGAATGTGAGCTTCTCCATTCCAAAGAGTTGGATCTTGATGAGATCCCATGACGATGTACGTGGCAATGAGAGCACGAGCGCGCGGGCAACATGAATGTCGGGGAGTTCCTCGCCAGCCGCTGTGATTTTATTTTTGATGTCGAGCATTGCAGCGATGTGGTCGGCCATACTGGTGCCATCAGCATACTTCCGAGTGTAAAGTTCCTCAAAGTAATAATGCACATTGATTTTCTGCTGATTTGTGACGTGTAGTGCCTTCCAGCCATCCCACATAGCTTTAGCAGTTTTCTTGTCTGCCACATGGGGCCACTGAGAACTCTCAGCCGCAGACTTCATCAATCCTTGTGCTGCCTGATCCCGCAACGTCCACTCAAGGTATTCCTTTTTCTCAACTTTCCATATTGCTTCATCTGAGCCCTCAGGTTTAGTGCTCGATGGTTTGGAGGGTTGCTCTTCGTCACCAGTGACGATGAGCCAGAGATAGCGAGACTGCAGTGTGGCCTTCATGTGCTCGGCCCACAGTGCGTAGTTTTCGCCGTTAAGTTTCGGGAATTTGAATGCATCTCCGGAGCTGGAGGATGCAGCGTTGAGTAGACCGCTTGTGGGGCCCATAACCTGACGAAGGGACATCTCGGATGTGCGCGAGGAAGGTCGCGGTCAGCGCGGGCAAGCGACGATGAAATCTCGACTTAGTTCACGCGGGGAACTGGAGTTCAACGGAAGAAGTTTAACTGAGTATCGTACGAACAGAATGTCACTATTGTGCTCACCTGGAGTTCAACGGAAGAAGTTGAACTCCATGTGGGCTAACATGAATTTAAAAACTGTAGTCCTTTGCTACTGTTGGCGCCAGTGGGTCCAACGATAAGATGAGGATCGAGGAATTAATCGCGTGAGTGCAAAAGTGTACTTTCATCACGAGAGACAACATCGTTGTAACGTGAGTAGTGTCTCAATAATTCTGACATCAATGGTATGATATTGTGTCTAGATCTGTCAGGCAGAGTTTACGAGGAGTGATCTGCTCACGAGACATAAACGGACATGTGGCGACATGTAGGTCTTTTCTTGCAATGCGTGACCAAAATCTCATTTACTTCACAGTACAAACGCGAACAAATCCAGACGTAAGTCATGCCAGGTACGTTTTTGATTTCTATCGCGGAACATCTTTCTAAGCTCATACTCACGGTGAGGTGTGCGCCGAGTCTAAAGTCAAATGTCTCTCAACTCGTACCCGCCGAGCGATTTCTCCACCGAGCCGTATATCGATCCTGCGGCGGTTTGTTCGTTAGATACCACCATGAAAGGCTTCTGGTTTGAAGGCAGCGATTTAGTCCCCGACATCGGTGACTCTACGTTCACCAAAGACCGGGTAACACATCCTCTATGCAATATATTTACTGACCTTCCTTAGGGTATTATTCTTATCGTATCTTCATAACTGCTGCCATTGAATGTACTTTACAATACTCCCGTCGTTTCAGCCGTCGGAGCTAGATATATGTCTACCCTGCGATGACGATCTATGGAGCACTCCTGATGCTACTGGCTGGTTGAGCGGTTCTCAAACATCTTCCTATGGAGTAGCCACTCCGAGAGCCATGGGGTTCCCTATGCAGACCCTCGCAATCCTAAGCGATACTCGTCTTTCCACCGTTACAGTGCCGTTCAACCCCTTTGCACATTTCATTCTAATACACACCATTCTACGGAACATTTACGCCTCGCACAATGGGGCATCCTCTAACGATGCCTCCATCCCGTCCCTCATTCCAACACCGGTGACTGATCCCTCAGGAGCAGCAACTTGCGATATCTACATCAACTCCTTCACCGTTGAAAGAGCGTTGCACAACTGGCTCCAAACGTGGTTAGGGAGCCCCGAGTCAATCTCCGTCAAACAATCTGAGGTACCTCCTTTCATTACAAACACGCTGCCCTTTTACTGGCTTGCTCAGGTATCATTACTCATGGTCCAAGACGGCTTCATTTCTTTAGGAGGCTAATCGTTGGACGAAAACGTGGAGGAGAGATTCAGGCATATGAAGAAGTGGCTGGACCATATTCAGGCCTTTTTAAAAAGCTGGAATGGTAAGCAGTATCACCTTTGGGACGAGTTCTTGAAGTTACGGGTAGACATGTCTGTTGAGGATGTGCAGAGTAGGAACGAGCATCCTAATGGGCTACTTTCTTTTTTCTTCGGAAGCGGAAGATGATGTGTGGAGGATGATGTGTTTCTGAGGTCCTTTTTCTGCAGAGCGGCTCAATTGATTAATCAAGCGTCTAATTTCTGTAACTAGGCGTACTATTGTTAATTTACTTACTCCATATTCGAACATGTAGACATTGTCCTCGCAAGATAGTCGAATTGCCACAACATATCTTCTCCCGTGTCGGGTAGGTATTATCAGTTTCTAGGTTATTTTTTTGCTGATCGGTTCAAGCACGATGAACTTGTATGCTTACCTGGGCGCTAGCAGCCCGTTCGACTCCATCGGCGCGCACGTCACGTCGCCTTGCGTATCGCCAATCGTGCTAGCTCTAGCCCGCCTGCTGCTCGCCCTGTACACGCTCTTTACCCTTGTCTTCACGCTGATCTGGTCTGCTGTGAGAGATCACTACGCAAACGAGTAGAGTCCCTCTTTTTGTTTTTTTGTTTTTCTTTCTGATATTGTGGCCCAAGCTTTTTTTCGTACTTTACGCATTTATCGTACATCGGGCTCTACGCGTACTTTTTCGCTGCGGGCATCCAAACACTGGCGTTCTGGCGCTCACTGAGTCGATCATCCGATACGGCATTATACCCCCTCCAGAAATGGCCGCGTGTTCTTTAAACCATGCCCGTCCTGCTGCAAGTGACGATCATGACATACCGTAAGCACGTTTGTGTTGGTACTGTGCATTGCGTTCTTAGCTCCTGCTCAGCCGTCGTAGTGACGATCGTGTTCTGGGCCCTTCTCGCGTCTCCAGCCACATTTAAAGACGTCGAAACATGTACGCCACCTTTCGCTGTCGGAATCAGATCTATCCCTGACTCTTCTTTCGTAGCTTGAAGCAACGTCTCCGTGCATATCCTCAATTTGGTGTTTGCCATGGCAGAAGTACTACTTACGAACATCCCTCCCGCATCATGGCTCTCCGTTCCCGTATCCATCATCCTTCTCGCATGTTATCTTGCCGTAGCGTATATTGTAATGATACCTCCACAATACGAGCCTATCACGTGATCTCTACATACCATAACGCACAATCAGTGGACAGTTTTCCTTAGTTCTATTCATTTCGTTATACAGGTATGTAACACAACTCAACGTTGTTCTAAAACTACAACAATATATTTCGTTATACAGTCTTCAACGTGCTGCTTTGCAGATCACAGTTAAGGCCTTACATATATCACACGCAGACCAGGGCTTGTATCGTAAGTTTCTCCGTTCCTCGTGTCCCTCGCCACACTGATCGGTCCACGATATTTGTGTGCTATTGTATCGTCTTTCTTGTCGTGCGTTGTTTGGTCATCGGATCCGTCTCGTAGCACGTAAACGAGACAGCGTCACTCTCCCAGAATCTCTGACTGAATGGGAAGAGGTCGAGGGTCCCCCCAAGGCATCTATAAGTGTTGTGTAAACGAGTAGTATATTCAACTTACAAATGTATGCTTAGCGGGTGGAATAGATAACAATATATATAAATCGCTGGCCGAAGTATAAAGGAAGCGTTACAAGTCCAAGAGTCAAGAGTGAAATGGCAAAACTATCGTACGAGTTTGTAGTACAGAATGATAATGACGATGCAGATGATGAGCACCGTCATGGCGCCTAGTATGAACCGCTGCTTGTACATTCTGAAAAGATGTCGATGAGACGCGCACAAAGGGACAAAGACGTGGACTCACTGTCTGATCATCTTCTTGATCGTTCCAGATGCACGTTCGATATTGGAATCTGCACCTCGTAGCTGCACAAACCAGAAAAGAAGCCTGAAATCATACGTTTATCCAAAACTCACAGTATCTCTCGCAGTCTCCAATGTCTCCCTCTGGCCTCTCAACGTCCTCAATATATCTGCGCCCTGATCCTCCGCTTCCAACGCAACCCTCTGCGTATCTCTCAGCCGTCTATCGCTCCCTTCCAATGTCTCCGTCCCAACAAGCAGCCGTGTGCGATCACCCTGTTCGTCATACGGATCGTCCGAACTCTGCACGCCCACGCTCCCACCCCCTCCTCCACTTCGCACAAGCAGGTCCGACCGCGCTTGCTGCGCATGCACGTCCTTTGCAAGTTTCCTATACCGCGGGAGCCATGTCCGGTCCAGATTGGGAGCAGCAGTACCGGTGCCGCGTTTCCGAGCGCTGTGCTCGGAGTGCCGCTAATTTTGATGACGAGCGCCATGGCCAACGGTATATTATAGGTCCTGCAAACGATGGGCACTGTACATAGTCTTTGTGATTTAGAGACTTTTTCTGATTTTGAAATAAACTACGTACCATGCACAAGGCCACTAAACTTGACGATAACCCTTGACGATCGCACCTTGTCGACCTCACTACGTCACCCTCAAACGACAACACCGACAGCTTTTGTACCGGCGTACGATTCCGTGGCGCACCTGACGACATCATCCTCGGCGTCCCGTTGCTCCACAACGCTTACACAGTCATCGTGTACGAGCCACCCAACGAATCAGGTGCCTTTGACGCCGCCAGCACCACAACCAACTCCTCCTTCAGCGCAGGCGACATCAAATCCCGTCTCGGGCTGCCCCAACGAAGGCACTACAGGGATCCTAGACTGCCCGTGTGTTCAATAAACAACTCTCGTCTACTTCAGAGTCCGAACGTTGGGTCTGAACCCGTGAACAACGGAGGAGGCGTCACCCTCGACGAGGAGACGATGCGTAGTGTGCGGTGGGAGCCGTACATGCAGGATCATGGGTTGGTGGATTCGAGACTTGGGTAGGGCAGATGACAGTGGTGGGCCCGGGGGTGTGGGGACTGGTGCGAGGTCTGCGAGGATTGGGACGTGGCGGCATTCGGAAGGTGAGAGTTATGTAGTCTACATAGCCAGCGAACTTACCGTGTGGCCCATGTCTGTCTGGTGCCCCGCGTGTGTAGTCTACGTAGCCAGTGTTAGCCTACCGCCAACGATGTCTGTAGTAGTCAGGCGCCGACGGACCCACAGAACCTTGAAACCTACTCTCTGCACTCATCCACCGCGTCCGCATAACGCACCAAGCGACCCCGAGCGCCGCAGAAACAATGCATTCGACAGTGTGCGACTAGATTTGTGAGGGAGACGCGAGTCGGCGGGTCGGTGCATGGATTTTTGTCACACGTGTCAATTGTGATGGAAACAACTTACAGAGGAAAGAAAAATGATAACTCACGTCAACATCCCAGAGCGCACTTTGTCAAGTTTCCGGACCATCATTGTGGCGTCTCAGACAAACGAGACACTGCGGCGTCGGGCTCGGAGCTAGAGATAGGTGTCACTTTGTAGGAAACCGATCCGGCATGCTGCTACCGTTCTAATAGGCATCTCATTCGCTCCTGCGTGCTGCTACAAACCTGATTGGTGAACAAATGTTGTTGTTTCTGTTCTTACGGGCAAGAGACGCAGATGAGAAGGAGTACTGAGACTCGAGGGGTCTGTGATACAGAGGCTGTTATTCGCTTACGTTGTCCGTCGCGCTTGATAGGTTACCGATCTTAAATCCGCTGAAAAGATCACTGGACTTTACAAGGACATTGACCGACTCAGTGTGGTGGTTATTAATCATGGTTCTATTGTCAGAGTACTTGTTCGGCTCGGGGCTGCTCCCGAAGAATACTACTTTTTCTCTTTGCGAGACACGACCTAAAACAAACTTCATGCATTCATACATTTTTCACCATGGAGGTTGAGATTCCCTATTCTGGTTAGTCTTTTTTTTCAAGTATGGAAGTGACGGTCAAAGCGACTTTGAGACACGGAAAACAAACAAAGTATTTATCGACCGAAAAGGCAAAACTTACTCTACATTCAGCGACCGCGACAAAAAAAAAGTCGCCGATGACATTGATTTCGATCCACACCATTCATGGACTGTTTGTTTTATGCACATTATCAGGTCGTGCGTCTCACTAGACAACGTACGATCGCGGACCGACAAGACCGGAAAGATCATCGCATGCAGGGAAAACAATGGTATTGGAAAAATTTCTTGTGCCGTTTCTATGTTGTCTCAAATTATGTATGTATGATATACGTGCCGCAGCCCAGGGTCGATTCACTCGTCCCATATAAAAGGACAACAGAATTTTGTGATTCGAACCATTGTGAATTCATCGTTCTCAGATTCTCAGCATGCATTTCAAGACCTTCGTCATCCTTTCTTGCAGCCTTGCCGCCCTCGCAAGTCCGATTTCTGTCAGCGACGTTGTTGACCAAGCCCTCGACACAGTTAATGGAGTTGCTGACAACCTTCTTGCACCGATTGTTCCTATAAAATGCACAAGGGAAGAATACCAGGCAAGTGTTCTAATAACATTTAAATCTCCCCATAAACCCATTCCTAATGGCTCCACAGGAAATTAATCGTCTCTATTTACGGGTTCACGAAGTAGGTCAATTTCATGTTTCCATTGTGTTTGCTGACTGGCATGTGGTTCTAAGCTTCGCGAACAAGATATTGCTAGAATTCGTGCAATCCATCGTAACATCTGGCGAAAGGCGGAGATCAAGGAAGCACCTGCCAAATATCAGCCATATGTTCCATATGAAGGTGACCCTACAACATGCAAGAAACTTCAGGACCTGACCAAAGAATACCGTCGATTAGAGAGGTGCGTGAACTGCAGAGTTTGGTTGGTATCAAAGATTGAACAGACTATTACGGATGCAGTAACACAACCATATACACGGTTAATGGCAGAGTCTGGGACCGGGATTATTTGTTTGGGGATCTGTAGGTTGGTAGAAAACCAGTTTTTCAAGGGCTATCCAAAAATAGCCTGATTTTGAAAATCCACTCAGTAGTCCATGAGATAATCCAGGAACAATGCAAGTTTTTTGAGGTCTGATATTGTTAAAATAGTATACTCCTTGTTCCTGGGCTAGAAGTCTAGATTTTGAGCAGATCACTTAGGTTTAACAGGAAGGTATGTTTCTAGACCTATTTACCTTTTCTACCAACCAACCAATAAGTCACATGACCCCTAGATCATTTGCTATGTCCAAAATCAATAAGAGGGTCTAAAAGTTGACTTTTAAGCAATAAATTGTGAATATCTCAGGAACTACTATAGTATATGCCAGATCTGTGAGTTGGTAGAAAACCAGTTTTCCAAGGGCTATCTAGAAATATCCTGATTATGAAAATCCACCCAGTAGTTCATGAGATAATCTAGGAACAATGCAAATTTTCTAATGTCTTGTATTTTCAAAAAAGAGTACTCCTTGTTCCTGGGCTAGCAGTCTAAGATTTGGGCAGATTACTTTGGCTTAGCAGAAAAATATGTTTTGAGACCTATTTTACTTTTCTACCAACTAGCCAATGAGACACATGAGCTCTAGATCATTTGCTATGGCCCAATCAATAAGGAGGTCTGAAAGTTGATTTTTTTAACAATAAATTGTAAATATCTCAGAAACTACTATAGTATATGCCAGACCTGTGGATTGGTAGAAAACCAGTTTTTCAAGGGCTATCTAGTGATACTCTGATTATAGAAATCCACCCAGTAGTTCATGAGATAATCCAGGAACAATGCAAGTTTTTTGAGGTCTGATATTTTTAAAATAGTATACTTCTTGTTCCTGGGCTAGAAGTCTAGGATTTGAGTAGATCACTTTGGTTCAACAGAAAAGAATGTCTCTAGACCTATTATCCTTTTCTACCAAGCAACCAATAAGTCACATGACTCCTGGATCTTTTGCTATGGCTCAATAAATAAGGAGATCTAAAAGTTGATTTTTCAAGCAATAAATTGTGAATATCTCAGGAACTACTATGGTATATGCCAGACCTGTCAGTTGGTAGAAAACCAGTTTTTTAAGGGCTATTCAGAAATACTCTGATCATGAGGATTCACTCAGTAGTTCATGAGATAATCCAGGAACAATGTAAATTTTCTGATGTCTTATATTTTCAAAACAGAGTACTCCTTGTTCCTGGGCTAGCAGTCTAGAATTTGAGCAAATCACTTAGGTCCAACAAGGAAATATGTTTCAAGACCTATTTCCCTTTTCTACCAACCAACCAATAAGTCACATGACCTCTGGATCCTTTGCTATGGCCCAATCAATAAAAGGATCTGGAAGTTGAATTTTTAAGCAATAAATTGTAATTACTTTAGGAACTACCATAGTATATGCCAGACTTGTAGGTTGGTAGAAAACCAGTTTTTTGAGGGCTATCTAGAAAAACCCTGATCATGGGTGTCTATCTAGTAGCTGATGAGATAATCCAGGAATATTGCAAATATTGCAAATTTTATAATATATTATAAAATAGAGTACTTCTTGTTCCTGGGCTAGCAGTCTAGGATTTGAACAGATCATTTAGCTACAAAAGAAAAATATGTTTCTAGACCTATTTCTCTTTTCTACCAACTAGCCAATAAGTTACATGACTTCTGAATCCTTTACTATGGTCCTATCAATAAGAGGGTCTAAAAGTTGATTTTTTACTAATAAGTAGTGGATATCTCAGAAACTACCATGGCATATGCCAGATCTGTAAGTTGGTAAAAGACCAGCTTTCCAAGAGTTATCTAAAAATACCTTGATTGTGAGAATTTGCCTAGTAGTTCATGAGATAACCCAGGACCATTGCAAATTTTCTAATATATTATACTTTCAACATAGTATACATCTTGTTCTTAAGTTAGCAGTCTAAGATTTGAGCAGATTCTATAGATCAAAAAGAAAAATATGTTTCTAGATCTATTTTTTATTTCTACCAACCAATAAATAAGTCATATAATTTCTAAATCTTTTGCTATGACTCAACAAAAATAATCAAGGGCAGCAACAAGAAAGCTGGTATTTATTGACACTTACAATTAGAGTGAGTATATTCTGCAATGTTTTTTCTAAATTATAGAAGCATTTTTATCTGATTAGTTTTGTAAAGCCTGTTTAATATATTAAAGTCCAGATCATTTTGTTAATAAATAATTTTTGTATTTTCTATTTATTTTACATTGATTAGCAAATTAAAACTATTAAATAAGCAAATTGGCACTCACATTTTGAGTGCCACTTGTATTATATTATAAATTTTTTTTTTGTTAAAAACTTTAGCTACAGCTATTTACTCTTTTTAAAACTAAGCATGTGTTTGATTAGCATGCAAAATAATGTGAACTGGCTAAGAGCAATGATGACAAAGTTAGAACTAAATTCACTATAGTGATCAGTAAAGTACAAGCCAATTGCTTGTGCTATGAATCAAAACTGCATGAGAACACCATGAATCATTTCCAACATGGAATGAGGTGCTTTGAGGAAAGACTAAATGAATTGCATATCCACCTGCTTGTCACGACCCCTCCCCTCCGGGCCCACCCCGGGACACCCCCGGAACACCCTCCGGGACCCTCCCTCCAACCCCACAGGACACGCCCCGCCATCACGACCGCCGACACCGCCATCACGCGCATCAAGGACCGCCATCAGCCATCTCCAGCCCCGATCAACGATCAGATCACGCGACTCGTGCCGGCCATCACGCATCACGCATCACGGCTCCATCCGCGCCAATTGATCGCGCGCCCCACATGCGCGATCCCGGTATACAGCCCCTGCCGCTACTCAATGACCCCCGGAACCCATCCCAGACATCCCGGAACCCCGAGACCCGGTCCCGTAGTACTTATAGCGTAGTCCCTGGTTGTATTCGCTAGTCTTGATATTACATACTTTGCATACTGTTACTTTGGATATTGCGTGCCCTCTGTTTGACTGGTACACCTTGTTTGGTACGCTTCGACTGGCACGCCTTAGTATTCGCGTGCTCTAAGCTTTGGTACGCACTTCGCGACTCTTAAGTTACTAACTTGGTCTCGTCTTAGAACCTCCGGTTCACGACTCGACCCCCTCTAACTCTCAGCCACCCCCAATCCAAAACCCCCGGACTATAGTCCCCTCTCCCGGGACTCCCCTGTCCTCGTCTTGAACCCCGGAGTCCTAGCCCCGGAGTTCCAGGCACCCGAGTATCCGTAGATCAAGTCCGCATTGTAAGGGCGTCGCTTTCCCGGAAAGCCCCCGATTCAGCGGAACCTGACATAATATCAAGACTCTCTCCTTACACCGTTCTTGATGGCTACGTATACTCACACTTACTACCCCACCGGGTACCAGACCGACCCTTACGGACGCCCGGTACCCGACCACTACTCCGCGCAGACCCCCCGCCCCATCTACCCACCTCTCCCGTACGAACCTCCATATCTCCACCGTCACTGGGCTCCCGACCCGTCCCTCTACGATCTGGGGCCCTCAGCCAGCTGGGCCCCTCCGCCCAATTTAGCCATGGCGCGACCCGTGGAGGTCCCCTCGTACCGGAGCATCCCCGGGGGCCTGCCGGAGACCCCACTTGTACCCAGTGGACCTCGCCCCATTCCCCCCAGCGAGGGCCCCTTTGCACCCACCCCCTACTACGGTTACCAGCGCCCCGTCCCCCAACCCCAAGAACCCCGAGGACCCCCCTACCCCGACTATCCCCCCCGTCATTACCTGGCCGCCGCTCCACCCGCTCGAACCCCTCCATCGCCAATGGGACGACGACGCCTCGAGGAGTACGAACGGCAATGGGACGAGGTACTCCGCTCCCTCAGGATCTCACCAGAGGACTTCGCGCAACGCGCCTCGAGGAGTACAAACGGCAACGGGACGAGGTACTCCGCTCCCTCAGGATCTCACCAGAGGACTTCGCGCAACGGACCAGGACGCTGCTCGTGGAATTCGGACACGACAACTTCGAAGGCACTCCAGAGGAATGGGCTCACTGCCTGGTCGAATTCGGGGATCGCCTCACGCGAGGAGAACTCCCGGAGCAAACCATGGTAAAGTATAGGCGCAACACGATCCTCCGGGAAGAATTACAGCAACTGCTCGACGAAGTCCACGCGTCCCCCTCCCCTCGGCCCATCAACGACCCCGCGGACCCAGGTCGCTCGATTCACATTCGACGGGAACCCCCGGAACCGGCCCCAGCAGTCCCGGCAGCCCCCACGGCCCCCACTCCGGAGCAACGACAACGGGAAGAACGGCAGAACGCCTCAGCCATATTACGGTCCCTCAACCCGGCTGGAGGCCTCTTCGATCAACCCGCGGCCTGCACGGTAGGCTTGTCAACTCGCCGCAGGGCTAACTCCGTCCCTAGTACCTTCGAGACCTGGGGGCAGCCCCAAAGACCCCTGGAACCCCTCCCGCGAACAGACAACGCCCGACCCCCGGCCCCGGCGAACCCCGACAGACCCCGCGCGGACGCCCCTAGCACGGACGACACGCTGTGCTACATCGACGAGCTTACGCGTGGCAACAACGAACCACGCCCCGCACCCGTCCCGGTACCGCCCCCTACGTCAGCCCCGGTCCCTCCGGAACGCAACTTCCGCCGCGATCCGCCACCCCACTTCGACCTACGAAACCCCCCGCGACCCCCGATACAAGCACGACCCTCCCGGGTTGAACGTCCCCCGCGCAACCCAGTACCCGACCCAGCACCCAACCCCCCTCCGCCCGACCCGACACCGCCGAACCCTCCCCGACCACCTCCGCCACCCCCAGCTGAACCTCGAGGACGACCCCCAGGCCCTCCACCCCCGCCACCCCCTGCGTGGAGACCCGGGCCCCCTCCTGGCAGGAACGAACCCCCTTGGGACAACGGACCTCCCGGGCGCCGCCACCCCCTGCGTGGAGACCCGGGCCCCCTCCTGGCAGGAACGAACCCCCTTGGGACAACGGACCTCCCGGGCGTGGACCCCCAGGTGAGCCACCCGGAGGAGGACCTCCCGGCGGGTGGGGTCCCGCCCTTGGCGCTTTTCCTCCTCAAGGAGGAGGGGGTAATCATTACTACTATTATTACAATGCTGGCCCCCCTCCCCGTAACGCTGCCGGACCGGACGACGCTCGCGACGCCCTCGCCCGCGAAGGACGACTGGACATCCAAAAGCCCGACGCTTTCACGGGCTGGGACCCCCGAAAATGGCGTACCTTCCTCACCCAGTGTCTCAATACATTCCAGGCAAAGCCGCTCACGTTTCAGATTGACAGCTCCCGGGTGGCCTTTGCCGCATCATACCTCCAGGGGATCGCCTTCGATCACTACACGGCCCTCATCCAGTTCGACCCCAACAACCCGGCACTCGCTCGCTGGCAAGCCTTCGTCGACGAGTTCTCCGGGAAATTCGGGATATACGACACCGTGGCCGAGGCCGAGGACAACCTCTTCAACCTCCGGATGCGCTCTGAAGAACGCTTCACAACCTTCATCGTACGTTTTGAAAAGGAAGCTTACGAGACAGGTTGGAATTACAGCGCCCTCCGGTACGCCCTCCGCCGCGCCCTCCCACAACGTATCAAGGACGTCCTCCGACTCGCCCCGAAACAACCCTCCTACGACGGATACAAGGCCCTCATCATGCAGATCGACCAACGCTACTGGGAAGACCGCAGCGAGTACTCGAATTCCCGACCCCCCTGGAACCCTAGAGGAGGACCCCCTTGGACCAACGCTACTGGGAAGACCGCAGCGAGTACTCGAATTCCCGACCCCCCTGGAACCCTAGAGGAGGACCCCCTTGGCCCTCCGGCGAAACCCCCAACCCCCAAGGTCGAAACCCCGGTCCCCCCGCGTTCCCTGGCGGCCGACCCCCGGTGAGTCGCGGCCCGCCCAATGCTAACCCCGGCAGCGGCGCCCGCCCCCAGGCCCAACTCAACGCCGCCGTGGCCGCCCACGACCCGGGCGACGTGCCAAGCCCCGAAGAACCCCCAGAAGACCCCGAAGACTTCGACTGCGACGACGAACGGGACGAGGAGGCCCTCCGAGCCAACCGGCTTCCGAAGAAGGGACGACCCTGGATCGAAGTCCCGACGGATGTGCAGGAACGACGGAGAAGGGAGGGTGTCTGCATACTCTGTGGTGAGAAAAATCATTTCATCTCCGAGTGCCCCAAACGACAGGTCATGGGACGAGGGAGGGTGTCTGCATACTCTGTGGTGAGAAAAATCATTTCATCTCCGAGTGCCCCAAACGACAGGTCATGGGACGTGCCACCTGGACCTTCGAAGGGGAGGACACCACCTACGAATATTCGGAAAACGACCCGGCGATTTAGACCCGGAAGACGCCCTAAATCGCGGAATCGACCCCGACGTCTTCTCCGCCCCGGTCTCACATCTTCGCTCCACGACACTCATACAGGACACCCTCACGGCTTATCTACCCTCCCACTCTTCGCACTCCCTCCTCCTCAAAACCCGCCTCACCCCCTCCGGAACTCCCCTCAACACCCTCGTCGACAGTGGCGCCACCGACAACTTCATCGATGAAGCATGGTCTACCTTCGCCCCGGAACCCGCCCAGCGACTCCCGGTCCCGGTATGACTCTGCCTCTTTGACGGAGACGCCTCTACGGCGGGGGACATCACCCACTTCGTGCGTATGCCCGTTACCTTCGCCAACGGACAGACTCACAACCTCCGGATGTTGATAACAAAACTTCACCCTTCCGCACCCCTGGTCTTAGGACTCCCGTGGCTCCGGGACACTAACCCCCGCATCGATTGGCGACACCTCACCCTTCGCCTGACCCGGGACCCGACCCCCGACGACCAGCAACTCCCCTTCGACATCCCCCACTCCTCAAACCCAACCCCGAAG
>JAMWFC010000029.1:1118970-1189414 GCA_027475525.1 Macrolepiota albuminosa | reverse complement strand
CGCACTTCGCGACTCTTAAGTTACTAACTTGGTCTCGTCTTAGAACCTCCGGTTCACGACTCGACCCCCTCTAACTCTCAGCCACCCCCAATCCAAAACCCCCGGACTATAGTCCCCTCTCCCGGGACTCCCCTGTCCTCGTCTTGAACCCCGGAGTCCTAGCCCCGGAGTTCCAGGCACCCGAGTATCCGTAGATCAAGTCCGCATTGTAAGGGCGTCGCTTTCCCGGAAAGCCCCCGATTCAGCGGAACCTGACACTGCTTGTGAAAGATGAAAAGTCATGCACAAGCTGCAAGCGTGTGAACGTGGCTTGAGGTGCCGGGTCGACTGGATATCCACCTGCTTATGTCAGCCACCTGCTCGTGAAAGAGAAAAAAAAAGTTACTCAATGTAAAATTTGCTATGGATAAGTACCTGTTAATTAAATTCTGCACGTCTTTTTTGCTGTGGGCATCCAAACACTGGCGTTCTGGTGCTCGCTAAGTCAATTATCCGATATGGCATCATACCCCCGCCAGAAATAGCCACATGTTCTTCAAACCATGCATGTCTTGCTGCAAGTGACGATCATGACATACCATAAGCCCCTTTGTTTTAGTACTGTGCATGGTGTTCTTGACTCCTGCCCAGTCATTGTAGTGACAATCGTGTTCTGGGCTCTTCTCGCATTTCCAGCAACACTCAAAGACGTCGAAACATGTACGCCACCTTTCGCTTTCGGAATCAGATCTATCCCTGACTCTTTTTTCAAAGCTTGGAGCAACGTCTATGTGCATATCCTCAATTTGGTATTTGCTATGGCAGAAGTCCTACTTACGAACATCCCTCCCACACCATGGCTCTTCCTTCCGACATCCATCATCCTTCTCGCATGTTTTCTTGCCATAGCGTATATCACACATGCAGACCAGGGCTTGTATCGTAAGTTCTTGTCTCCGTTCCTCGTGTCCCCCGCCACACTGATCAGTCATGATATTATAGCCTACAGTTTTCTCAACCCCGAGAAACCAAAGGGCCTTCTTGACATGTACATTGTAGGCATCGTTGTGTGCTATTATATCGTATTTCTTATTGTGCATTGTTTGGTCATCTCAAGGATCCGTCTCGTAGCATGTATACACGAGGAGGCAGCGTCATTCTCTCAGAATCCCTGACTGAATGGTAGAGGTCGAGGGTTCCCCCAAGGCATCTATAGGTGTCTATTCAACTTACAAATGTATGCTTATCGGGTGGAATAGATGACAATATATATAAATTGCTGGCCGAAGCATAAAGGAAGCATTAGAAGTTCAAGAGTAAAGTGTGAAATGGCAAAACTATTGTATGAGTTTGTAGTACAGAATGTTAATGACAATGGAGATGATGAGCACTGTCATGGCGCCGAGTATAAACCGCTGCTTGTACATTCTAAAAAGATAAGACATGCACAAAGGAACAAAATTGCGGACTCACTGTCTGATCATCTTCTTGATCGTTCCAGATGCATGCTCGATATTGGAATCTGCACCTCATAGCTGCACAAACAGGAAAATACGAATATAGTCATGTCTTCAGGCACCCGGCAAAGAAGGAATATGGTTATGAAAATGTCAAGGTCACCAGTAGTGCATGGGACACTAATTTTATCTCTTCTTCTGGAGTAAGATGCTCAATTAGAGAGAGGCTCCCGTCGTAAAGGCTTACACATTGACAGCAATACATCAGTGTCAACTGGAATGCGTCCGGCGGTGGTGCATTTGCCATACTACCCCTCCCATCTCCCTTCCAAACAGTACCAGGACTTCCTCAGAGGCTGCCAGACAATCTGCCGCTGGCACATAGTCACACTGCTGCTGTGCTGAACACAGATTGGTCGCCGCACAATGACTTGATCATCGCTTCTTGTAGGGAGGATGGCAAGGTGATGATTTGGAAGGTTGAAGCACCCGTGTTTGAGGGTTGGGGTCAAGAGAATTGAGTCCCTCAGGATTTTGACCCCGTTGCCTGCATCGAGGGATCTCCACGTAAGGTCGGTCAGGTTCTGTTCTATCCGACCGCTGCGAATGTCCTTGCAAGTGCTTCTGGAGAGCGCACGGTCAAACTGTGGGATTTGGAAAATACTGAGGAGGCAAGGAGTATATTGACAGGCCACGGCGACACGATTCAGAGTCTCACCTTCAATCCAACGGGAACTCTACTGGCAACGACGTGTCAGGATAGGAAACTAAGACTGTTTGATCCTTGTGTGGGTGGAGAGGCGGTCCGTGTTGTGGATGGTCATAGTGGAATCAAGGGATCTCGTGTAGTGTGGATGGGTGACCTTGACAAGATTGCGACCACTGGATTCAGTAAAATGTCAGATTGGCAAGTCGCAATTTGGGAGACGGGCGGCTTGGGTAACGTGAAAACGATTGTTCTTGATCAGTCCTCAGGTGTCGTTATGCCCTTCTAGTCTGATAACAATATCTCGTTCCTTGCTGGCAAAGGGTATGCATTGTGTTACAACTCTGATATATCAACAGCTCATGTCCTTCAGTGACGGCAACATTCAATACTACGAATACGAGTCAGACACCCTTTATGCTCTGTCAGAGCATAAATCAAGCGAACCCCAGCGTGGCATGTGCTTCTTGCCCCGCCGGGCTCTCAACGTTGGAGAGTGTGAGATTGCCCGGGCCTACAAGGTTCAGAGCTCTTCCATCGAGCCCATTGCCTTCATTGTTCCTCGAAGAGTAAGCTTACTGTTGGCACTATCACTGACATACGTCAGGCTGAATCCTTCCAGTCCAATATCTTCCCACCAGCACCCTGATCCAAGCCCTCACTCTCTGCCAGCCAGTTCTTCGCTGGGAAAATTGCTCCTCGCAACGTCATCAATCTCTCCTTAGGCGCGAATTTCACTTCTTCTTTGCCACCTCCTACGGTTTCTACAGCAACCCCTACTGTTTCAGCCCCACCTCTAGTGCCTGTTGTGGCTTGGTCAAACTAGAATGATACAGCTGGGTCTTTTGATGTATGTAGCGACCAGGTTGATCAATGTCATTTGTCTTTCTGGCTGACTTGACGCCAGTGATAAGACCTACAAAAATCAGGATGGAGTAATACAGAACACTTGACGCTTACCAGGAAGATCACAAAAGGAGAGATCTGCGACATTGGGCCCACTGAGATACAGGACAAAATTGAAAAATCTATTATTGCTACACGTGATGCTCTAGCAGCTGACATTTGTTTCTAGTGTGTTGCTCAATCTTCTAACTGTGCCTTTATCCATAGGTATCATATCCGTTCAACATTGGCAACAGACCAAGCGGCGTCCAATACAACATTCATCAATGGTCTTGGGCGCAACTGCAATGGCCCTGCAACAAACTTATCAACGTTGTACAAGCAAGGCGCTACCGATTCCGGTTTGTGTCAATGTCCTGTGATCTAAATTTCATCTTCTCAATCGACGGTTACAATATGGTACAATCCAGTTTCCTTCACCAAAAATCTCGTGGTAACTCAATAACCTCTCAGATGGTTATCGAAGTCAATGGCGTCAACCACTCACCTATCACTGTCGACTTGATCTAGTTTTACTCCAGCCAACGCTACTTTGTCATCATAGCAGCAACCCAGCCCATTGGGAACTACTGGCTCCGTGCTCTCCCCAACGCCAGATGCAGATCATTTGCTGGTGGTGCCAACTTAGCAATATTCCGGTACCTTGGCGCCGCGCCCGTCGAGCTGACCATGATCAATTCTTCCCTGCATAACCCACTCATCAAAATAAGCCTGTATCCCCTTGAGGATCCTGGCACACCCAGGGGAAGTACCCCCGCAGACATCTTGCTGTGTCTCAACATCACATGTGCTGATGGACCCTTTGCCATTTAGGAATGTCCCTGTTTTGTTGCAGATCATGAGCGGCACGCGCACTGCGCAGGACTTACTCCCAGCCATCCACGGAATAGAATAGTCAAGCTGGTCATATTGGGAGGATCTGCTGATTCGCCGGTTAGTCCTACTAGCTTTAAAATATGTTTCTGTTGTACTTATTCCTATACCTTTGAAACCGCAGCACCCCTTCCACTTGCACAGAGTAAATAATTCTTTCTCGCTCATAATCAACTGTGATCAAATGCTCTTTCCTGACAGCACATCTTCAATGTCATTTGAAGTGCTGGAAGTTCTGAATACGACTATCTTAATCCTGTTCATATTGAATTCTACTTTTGCTATTGATATTGATCTAGTTCTTATTATATTCCCTCCCCTCAGGTATGCCGCAACGCAGTATCTACTGGGTTTGCTGGAGATTAATGTGACCATCCGCTTCACAACAGACAATCCAGGCCCGTGGTTCCTACATTGGTGATGCAGCCATCCTCTATTTAAAAAAAGACCATTTTCGCTTGACACTGACCAAAATCGTAGTCACATTGACTGGCATCTTGACATGTGAGTACCTTTCAAGAGGTCAGTTTAAGCTGATTGACACTTTTCTCTATAGCAGACTGGCCATCGTGCTTGCTGAAGATGTAGGAAGTATAGCGAAAGGGATGGAACCCGGTAAGCATATACATTTCTGACAACTTTTGTTCAAAGCTCTAACCTCAGTTTTGACAGAGGAATGGAAAAAAACTTTGTTCCATGTATGAGGCTGCACATTAATTCCGTAGATTCCTTTCCAGATATCTCATATGAGGGTTATCAACAATGAATAAATTATTCTACAAGAATCAGGAGTACAATAATATTCACACTGTAAGGCGAGGCCAGAGACTATGCCTATGATTAAGATAGATCTAGAACAAAACAGGATTGAGTTTAAATTGTGATGTCTATCTCAGACCCACCAAACAACACTTATTAATGTCTTCCTTCTGTTCCTGCCTGAAAAAACACCGGCAGGCACATTGGGTCCAGCGCGTACGACATGTATGTGGTCTTGCTAGTTGTTGTTCTGCTTTACTGATCTGTGGAGTAGAGCGTTACCGTCGGTGCTGCTGGCCAGAGACTGTGGCTTCAAGTCGACACTGGCTCAGCTGATCTTGTGAGTCTGTCGTCATCATTGTGTGCGATAACTAGCTCTGTTGTCGGCACCTTCTGCCCGCTTCCTTTCCCTCCTTCTCTCATGCCTGAGGCTCAGAGACAGTCTCTGCGCAGATCGGAATTGGTCAATATCCTAGCTTCGTTACTAACCCGTCCACAGTCCAATATGCAGCTATGGAGAATGAGAGGCAGGGAACCTTGTTTTGGACGGTCGCCGTGCGCGCGATCACAGTAGAAGAAGAACAGGTAATGTGTTCTACAATATTGAAATCTTCCTTCTAATGCATCGACACAGGAAATTGACAGACTTGAACGCCAAATTAGAAAGGTAGGTCTATTTCTTATTTCCATCTTTTTTGTCCCATTTTGACTGTCGCATGATTCAAGATGAGGGAGTTTGTTAGATGCATCGTCCGAGAAACGTACATGGACAGAGCAGGGAATCAGCCAATCATCCAGGAATTGGCTGCTGAGGATCAGCCACATTTACTGGATAACAGAGAACCTACAGAATGCAAGAAACTTCAGGATGTGAGGCAAGTTTACAACCAATTAGCTCAGTGCATCATCTGTGAAGTGTGGTTGGCCCAGAAGATTGAACAAACTACTATAAATGCAGGGGAAAGCTGATGTATTTCGTCACCATAGATGGGAAAACTATACAGGTGGACATGAAGTCTGTGGCCCAACGTGGAGCTGGCAGCGGTGGTTGTGCATTGCCTTTTTGTAGTCATTCTTTGCAAACAATTGTGTTAGAAGTGCATACATGTAGAGTGAACGTAGATTTAGTCCCTCAGTCAGTCAATAATGTAGTTGACTGATTTTATATTACCTGTAGAGTGAACGTAGATTTAGTCTACAGGTACTGGTAAGTATCTAGTGCACGGACATAAGCGCTATAGTACTCACCCCTCAGTCACTCAATAATGTAGTTGACTGAGGGGAAATATTTGTGTATCTGAAAATAAAAGAAAAAAAAAACAAAGACAAACAAATACCGATCAGTATGTTATGTGGCTTGGGCTGTGGATAGAGAGATGTAATGGTAGTCCACCGGATATGGCAGAGCATGGTCACACTTTAGAAGTCTTGTAGTTGAGAACATTATAAGTCCTGTAAAATTGCAAAACCTGCCTAAGGTAGGGCCCATGGACAATGCGGTCATGTCACATGAAGTGACTTGCCTGTGACCAGGGTCGCAAACACGTTGTAAATGAGTTGACTTGACGAGCTTTACACGTTTGAAGCAGGTAATGTGAAAAAGGTCTTATAAGAGGATATAGGGTTTATTAAGGTCTATATACGCATGATAATAGAGAATTAAATGAGAATTGTGTTGGAACGATTGTAGTCGACCTATTCAAACCGGGTCAAAGATCCCGTACATACCCTCGTTATATGTGTGTCTTTCCTTTTTGGTATATTCTCTTTATTTTCTATCCTTGACCCTGCATTCCCTCTATCTCATTATCCATTATCACCCGCACCATATATATTCGCATAGTTATGTACTACCTACCTCAGACGTGTCCGAAAACACTCTGAGGTGAGGCTCAACTCATATACAGCAATTACTCGTTACTTACTTTACCTAGTTTCTGTTCTTATTATTACGTAAATAAACTCTTAGACGTGTCCAAAAATACTCTGAGTTTCTGTTCTTATTATTAGATCTCGTGTGCTACTCTATCAGGTTATTGGGCCCTTTCTTTCCATCCTGCGGAGCTGCTACCAAGTTTGACTATGTCCATCACTGCTGTTACTACCAACTCTCTTCCTTCCGATGTCCCGAGGCTGTTGCCAGATGGGGTCAACTGGGGGATCTTCAAGATATGCTTCTCTGCTGCCATAAAGTCCAAAGGGAAGTGGCCTCATTTCTCTGGTGATGAGCTGTGCCCTTCCCCTGGTGGCCCCGGCTCAGTTACAGACTGGGACAAGGCAGAGTCATCAGCCTATAATCTGCTTCTCCAAAAGATCCTGGATTCAGCTGTCATGAAGCTGTGCCGCTACAAGACTGTAGTGGAGGCCTGGACTGCCCTCACCAAGGAATACACCCAGAAGGGTGTGTTTGCCCAAACACAGCTTCGTGCTGAGTTCCTAGGGATGAGGTGCCCTGACAAGGGTGATGTCCATGCCTTTCTTGACAGCCTGCAGGTGAAGAAGGAAGAGCTGGCATCAGTTGGTGTCGATATAGATGACCAAGATTACCGCTCGACAATTATAGGCTCCCTTCCCCCATCCCTTGCCAGCTATGCCAACTCTCTGCTGACAGCAACTAGACTTCTTGGGTCTGCCTCCGCTGTTGTTTCTGCCCCTACTGTGTTGAACTCCTCAGATATTGATCCCGACACCCTTATTATAGTGATATCTGAGGAATTTGACCATCAGCGTGTGCAGCATGAGCATCGTGCTGCAGCTAAGTCAGCTGCAAAGCCTGAGAAAAATGAAGCCATTGCAGTTACCTCTGGTGCAGAGAAAGGCATATGCAAAGGACCAACCTGCTGGAAGTGTGGAGGTACGGGACATAAGTGAAAGGATTGTAAGAACAAGAAAAAGGACTCGAGTGAAGTGAAGATTAAGGCTAGTGGATCTGCAAATGCTGTTGAGACTTTGTCGAGCAATGACGAGTTTGCATTTGCTGTATGCATGGAATCTGACCATGGTTTCATGCCCAGCCTCCCAAGCAAGCCCACTTCTGGCATCTCAGGTACTTTTGAATCCAATGAGAGTGATGCTGCCTGTCACGACCCCTCCCCTCCGGGCCCACCCCGGGACACCTCCGGAACACCATCCGGGACCCTCCCTCCAACCCCACAGGACATGCCCCGCCATCACGCGCATCAAGGACCACCATCAGCCGTCCCCAGCCCCAATCAACGATCGGATCACACGACTCGCCCCGGACATCGCGCATCACGCATCACGGCCCCATCCGCACCAATTGATCACGCGCCCCACACGCGCGATCCCGGTATACAGCCCCTGCCGCTACTCAATGACCCCCGGAACCCATCCCAGACATCCCGGAACCCCGAGACCCGGCCCCGTAGTACTTATAGTGTAGCTCCCTGTTGTATTCGGTAGTCTTGATATTACATACACTGTTACTTTGCTTTACTTGGATTGTTGCGTGCCCTCTATTTGACTGGTACGCATTGACTGGCACGCTTGGATAATCACGTGCTCTAAGACCGGTACGCACTTCGCGACTTTAACCTACTAACTTGGTCTCGTCTTAGAACCCCCGGTTCACGACTCGACCCCCACCCGAACTTCCCCGTTACCCATCTACCCAAAACCCCCGGACTAAGTCCCCTCTCCCGGGATTTCCCTGTCCACGTCTTGAACCCCGGAATCCTAGTCCCGGAGATCCAGACACCCAAGTATCCGTGGGTCAAGTCCGCATTGTAAGGGCGATTGCTTTCCCGGAAAGCCCCCGACTCAGCGGAACCTGACACTGCCACTGCGTTGATGGCTGATGACTGGTTCTCCAAAATTGATGAGGAGGAGGTGACTGATGCTGAAACCGAGGATGACTGGGGCTGCACTACAGCTGGTCTGGGCCCACTGTCTCCAGGTTGCATGCTGAGCAAGGGAGAGAAAGCCCTGGATGCGCTCGGAGTCACGAACCCTAATCCATCGAACCCTGCTCGTGTTGAGCTATTGGACTCTGGATGTACATCCCACATTTTCCCTTACTGGGATGACTTTACTAAACTCACTCCCATCGATCCAAAGCCGTTTTGTGCTGCCAATCAGAAGTCATTCAGTGCTACGGCGATGGGTGAACTTGTCATTGACATGCCCCTTGGAGCTACCACCTCCAATCTGCACCTCACTGAGGTCTTTTATTCCCCAGAAGTTGGCTATATGCTCATCTCCATTGGAAAGCTTGATGAAGCCGGTTTTAATGTTTCCTTTGATGGGGGAAAATGCGTGATCAGGAGCAGGGATGGCATGAAGGTTGGGGAAGTCCTGCAGGACACTGGCAGGCTCTACCGGCAGCAGCATGATGCCAGTGTGGCTATGGCAGCTGAAGACATCATCACCCTTGAGAAGCTCCACCGCCAGATGGGGCATATTGTACCTGAAGTTGCCCGTCAGCTCGTTGCCAAGGGTTTTGTCACTGGTGTCCGTCTTGATACCTCTACCGGAAAGGATTTTTTCTGTGAATCCTGTGTTTATGCGAAGTCAACACAGAAACCCATTGCCAGAGTCCATCAGGGTGAGCATGCCCAGGATTTTGCACAGGAGATCCACAGTGACGTCTGGGGCCCTGCTTCTGTGGCCACCATCTCCAATTGCCGCTACTATGTCAGCTTTATTGATGACAAGACACGCCTTGCGCACATCAATTTCCTCCGTGCAAAGAGTGAGAGCCTGCCTGCTTTCAAAACTTTCCATGCCCATGTTGGTACTCAGTACGATGCCAAAATTAAGGTTCTCCACTCAGACCATGGTGGCAAATATACTGGGAAAGAGTTCACTGCATTCCTTGATGAGAAAGGGATCAGGCAGAAGCTTACTGTCCACGACACTCCCCAACACAATGGTGTTGCGGAGCATTTCAACCACACCATTCTTGAGAAAGTTTGTGCCCTACTGCATAGCAGTGGCCTCCTAAAAGGTCTTTGGGGTGAGGCTGCTCGTCATGCTGTGTGGTTGTACAATCAGATGTCGATGAAAGCTCTGCCTGAGGGAACTACTCCATACGAAGCAGCTACTGGCAGGAAGCCTGACCTGAGGGGTGTCCGTGAGTTTGGTGAGAAAGTCTGGGTGCGCGTTGAAGATGGTACAAAGCTAGGGGGGTGTGTTCGTGAGGGGCACTGGCTTGGTATAGATGAGGCCAGCAATGGTGTGCACGTGTACTGGCCTGACACCAAGTCCGTCAATATGGAGCAAAATGTCTACTTCAACAAAAAAGGCCTCACCGACCACCTCGAAAGGGAGGATTGGATATTCGAGGAGCATTCAATCTCAGCTCCACCCCCTTGACAACGCTATAAACAAAAGCTCTGAAGCACCAGTGCAACCCATACGACGATCGAATTGTATCATCAACTCAAGCCGACGTGTCCTCGACCTCATCAGTGGTGAAGGTAGGGTATCAAATCGTCTCTCAGACTCCATCATTACATGAGGAATCCCACTACCTAAACCTGCAGTTAAGGGGGAGTTAGCCTCAGAACTGGTTGGAGAGAGTGAAGCGGACTGGACCATGCTAGTAGAAGATGGTTCGTTCCTCAAAGAATACACCCTCACAGCAGAAATGGCAGATGTGGAAGGCCTCGAACCGAGATCAGTGGCTGAGGCAAAAAGATGACCTGACTGGAGGCTGTGGGAAAAGGAAATCGAAGACGAACTGGAATCACTTAGGAAGGCAGGCACATGGAAGCTCGTTGACAAGCCTGACAATGCCAATATTGTAGGCTCTAAATGGGTTTTCAAGGTAAAAAAGGATGCAGCTGGAAATGTCATTAAGTACAAAGCACGTCTTGTGGCGCAAGGCTACTCACAAGTCTCAGGTGTTGACTACTTTGACACGTTTGCTCCTGTTGCCAAACTCGCATCCATTCGTGAGATCCTCGCAATGGCTGCTGCACTCGACATGAAGATACACCAGATTGATATCAAGAGCGCCTTCCTAAATGGCACACTAGAAGCAAATAAAGTCATCTTTATGCGCCAGCCACCTGGTTATCATGCTCCCAACTCACCTAACAAGGTTTGCCACCTTGCAAAAACTCTCTATGGCCTTAAGCAGAGCAGCCAACGATGGTACCAACGACTGGTAAAAATCCTTGCCAAGCTAAACTTCAAGCAATGCAGTGTTGATCAAGCTGTTTTTGTCCGATATGACAAAACATCACTCACAATCATCGTGGTCCACGTTGATGACTGCACCATCACTGCAACAAACCTTGTGATCATTGAAGATGTCAAACGTGGCATGAAATAACACGTTGAAATTACTGATCTGGGAGAGATCCACTGGCTACCTTGGCATTGAGATCAAACATGATCGCCATCAACATACCATTTCCCTCTCACAACACTTGTACATCAACTCCACCCTGCATTGCTATAGTCTTGAGGACATGAAACCACTTTCTATCCCTATAGACATGCAGATTTGACTTTCCAGTTCTTAGTCACCTGCTACTACCGCCAAATTTGCGCAGATGCGGGATGTTCCCTACTATGAGGCCATGGGATCTCTGATGTGGGCCTGTCTTGGAATGCGTTCTGACATTGCGTTTGCCGTCACTACGCTCTCCCGCTACACCAAGAACCCTGGCATGCCTCATTGGGATGTCAAACAGGTGTTTTGGTACATGAAAGGCACGAAGGACTTGTGGCTACAGTACGGAGGTGAGGAAAAGAAGGAGCTGATTGGCTATTCAGATGCAGATGGAAGTATGGCGGAGGACCAGCACGCTGTTAATGGGTACATATTCATACTCAACGGAGGTGCAATCTTGTGGAGCTGCAAGCGTCAGGAGCTCGTCTCTCTCTCTACAACTGAGAGCAAGTACATTGGTATGATTCACGCCACAAAGGAGGCTCTCTGGATTCGCTCACGGAAGTCTTCAGAAACCTCAATGATGCTACTATCCTCTTTGGTGACAACCAGTCAGCCATTGCGCTCGCCAAAGACCACCAGTACCACGCTCGCACCAAGCACATAGATATCCACTACCACTTCATTTGCTATGCTGTCAATGAGGGCCACATCAAACTTGTCTACTGCTCTATTGACGATATGATCGCAGACGCTCTCACAAAACCGCTCCCTTCCGCCAAAGTCAAACACTTTGCTACCAAGTTTGGACTTTGACTGGTTTGAGGAGGAGTGTTGAAACAATTGTAGTCAACCTATTCTGAACAAACCGGGTCAAAGATCCCATACACACCCTTGTTATATGTGTGTCTTTTCTTTTTGGTATATTCTCTTTATTTTCTATCCTTGACCCTGCATTCCTCCTATCTCATTATCTGTTATCACCCGCACCATATATATTTGCATAGTTACGTACTACCTACTTCAGATGTGTCCAAAAACACTCTGAGGTGAGGCTCAACTCGTATACAGCAATTACTTGTTACTTACTTTACCTAGTTTCTGTTCTTATTATTAGGTAAATAAACTCTTAGACGTGTTCGAAAACACTCTGAGTTTTTGTTTTTATTATTAGATCTCGTGTGCTACTCTATCAAATTGAACACAAAATTAGGCAGTAGCAGTGTCAAACTGAGTCAAAATATCATTGGAAATAGTACGATGACCACAGTACTTTTTTTGAGCCCACGCAGCTTGCTTTCCATTGAGACCTTTGTGCTATGCATCAATAAACCTGCGAGCATGGCGAGCATAGCTGAAATAAGCAAAATGGTTTTCCTTGTTGTCTCTATTACCTCTCCTGCCATTTTTGCCTTTTTTCTCTCCACCGTCCTTCACGTATTCCATATAGCATGGTGTCCAAGGTTTTTGAGGTTCTGATAGTTGCAGAGAGGCATTGCTGGTACTTGGAAACCCGTTACAAAATCCTGTTTTGTTGGTTTTCATTCATTGTGTATTTCATACTATTTCCTTAGATGCCAAAAGATTATACTCAGATTTCAGTAATTTGCTCACACAGATCTCCATATATTCTATTTCAACAATTCTGCAGAACTGAATTTGTACATTATTTCCATTTGAAGGTGGTATCCATCTGCAACTGACTTTTCCCTGCCAAAATTTGGCCAATGTAACACTCTGTCATTTTTGATCATGTGATGTGGGGCGTGTTGTCCATGGGCCCTACCTTAGACAAATTATCTAAGTCCTTTTATACTTTGGAGAGACATGGAGCCAGTAACTATGATCCGTCCAACTTCAGGCTAAACCATGAGACCCAGAGTAACTCTGTCATGCTCATTACATATGCCCTCCAAGTCAGATAGTAGGGGAAAGACAACTTTCAACTTTAAGTGTTAGAGAATTAATATGAATGAGTTGAGAATTCATCAGGTGAAGCAAAACCATGATTTTTTTTGGGAGAAAGAGTGTCCAGATGTTATTTGTTGCCCGCATCCTTCAGACTGTCAGAGTAATCCTTGAGTTCTTCTTCAGCCTCAGTTTCTCTGGGAAGGGGTACTCAAGCAGGATCCTCATTGACAACCATAGGAGCATCCAATGGCTCCTCCTCATATTCCTTTTCCTTGCCTTTTCCCTTTGGAGACCCAATAGTAATGCCCTGAGCTGATACCACAGCAGATTCGGAGGCCACTTTCCTCATATCTACTGCTGATGGCTTGGGCACCACACCAATCTCCCTTTCCTTAGTGTGGCACTTGTTGCAATGTGTGGTTGTGGAGGGACCTGGACCTTTTTCAGCGGTGAGAGCACAGGTAGTAGTAAATGGGTGCTTAACAGATAGAGTGAATTGGGCATATGATGGTGCCTGAGATTGGCATTGGTGAAATTGCTTTGGTGAAATTGCTTTGTTCACTGGACCCACTCCCCAGATGGCATGCACCAGGCACAAACAGTGTTCTTGATGGTCTGCTTATCTACATTCCCTTGCTTGGAAATGAACCTGAGCATTACCAGCAGATCAAGTTGAGAGTCTATGAAGGAGGAAGGTAAGAATCCAGCAGGAAACAGCATTTTGACCTTGTTCCACTGATGGCTGTCAGTGTTGTACTCAGCTAGATGGTACTTGCACTCGTCCTTGGGGTCTGCAAGATTCATGATGGCCATGAAGGTGTTATATCTGAGTGGTAGAGGGAATCAAGATTCCCCCAGGGAACATGCTCTTCATGGTGAGGTGGCATTGGAAGATGGGGCCTGTGGGGTGTGGGGGTTGAGTTAGTAGAGAATAGTATAGAATATACCACACTGGCAGAGGATAATTCAACCTAGTTGTCTAATATCTCGCCCTCCTTTTCAGCAGTAAAATACCCAGAGCTATTCAATTACAACACTTTGAACATGGCATGTTCACTATTCCCATAGTGCACCACAATCCTTTTTGCTGCCCATTCTCTAGCCTTTGTCTCGACTATCTGTTCGTCCAATTGTCCTGAAAAAAGTCGATCACTATTTAGTTTGTGGATGCAAAGCAATGTGGCATGAAAGGAGTCATGAATTTCCCTTTGCCTTATTCCTTTCAAGATATCAATCTGGAAGGAGCCGTTGCCAAAGTTCTTTAAAATTTGGTATGGCCCTTCATATTTGGATATTAGCTTTCTAGGAAATCACTTTGGATAATTAAAGTTTCTGGTAGACATGTACACCATGTCATCTTTCTCAAAAGGAGCAACCTGTTGTTGTCAATTGGTGTTTCTTGTTTGCTTTACCCATGCAGTGAGGATGCAATCATGAGCTTTCATGAGTGCCAACTTAAGCCATTGTATGAATACTCTGACTCCTGGGAATTCATTTGCTTAAGCATTGTTTCATACCATGGGCCTAGGCATTTGCCCATAATTCAAAAAAAGGGGGAGTACCCCGTGCTGTCCGATTGTCAGGTTCCGCTGACGACGGGGGCCTCCGGGGGCAAGCAGGTCCTTACTAGGTGGACTCGAAGTCTACGGAGAGTCTCCGGATAACGGAGGGTGAGCTCTGGAGTTTTGGGTGGGGCGCGGGGTGGCTACGGAGCGCCGGAGTTCATAGGAAGGGGTAGAGCAGGATCCCGGGCTAAGTCCGGAATATGGGCGGGAGTGGACGAAGCCTTGCTAAGGCGGAGGAGAGGAGGGGTGTTCGGAAGAAGAGACTGAGACCGGGAGACTGAGATTGGAACCGGGAGACTGAGTTAGAATTGAAGTGAGACTTTTTAGAGGGCCGAGAGACTTGAGAGAATAAGACAGATAGATTGAAATAAGTACGAAATAGACAAGAAAGTATAGAGACAAGTTTATGGCAATATCAAGACTACCGTAACGGTTTACTAGCTACCAGCTATATACCTTCGTCGGTTAAGGTCCGGGGTGCCTGGGTAAGTTCTGGGGCCAGGCTTCACATGTCCAGTCCTGTGCGCTGTATTGTCCCGGTTGAGTCCTGTGCGGCGTATTGTCCGGGTGCAGGTGTGGCGCTGGGGGATCGGTTGGGCCCCATTGGCTGGTGCAGGGTGGAATGCTGGGTGATCAACGGAGCCCGGAGTACAGGGTGCGGGCGCTGGGATGGCCCCCTGACTGGGTGGGCGACTCCGTGAGCTGTGAGGGCGGGGTGTGGGCGAGGAGTCGGAGCATGTCGGGGTTCGCGTGGTGTGCCGGGGTGACGGGTCAGGGTAACGGGTCATGACATCACCCCCCCTGTAGCGCTGAGACCCTTGAGGCAGTGGTGGCTGTGCAGCTTCGGCGTGGGACCCGAAGTCGAAGCGTGAAGTGTGATGCCATCAGTCTGAGGCCTAGAAAAGGAAGAAAAAAAATTTTGCCACTCCCCATTCGTCATGTCACACTCTCCTACCCCTCCTCCTGCTGGGAATGACACCCTGTTGTCTTGGCAGGAGTACGATCAGCGCCGGGGGGAGTATGATTGACAGCGGGATTGTCAGCGGATAAGTGAGATGGCCCGTGAGTGCTCGTCGTCATTACCTGTCCTCCTTGTTCGATCATCACAGGCTCTGTGGGTTCCGGTTCCCGTCCAGCTCCTCATCCCTCCTTGGCCGGGCCTTTGTCCCTGGGTGGTCCCTCGATCCCCCCTGTGGCCGGGCCATCCGGGGCACTGCAGGGGTCTTCCTCTCGTCCTCCTGCATCATCGTCCCGGTCCGATCGCCCATCCCTCGGGATAGGGGAGGTGTGGCCTGTTCCGGAGGCGCAGCGCGTCTCCCAAGATCAGGTGACGCCGGAGCAATTTGCGGCTGCGCAGAGGCGTTTTCATGGGCACCTGGAGTGTAGGTGGTGCGAGGCTGCAGGCCCAGTGAGTATTGTCCGGGATTGGTCGGAGTCCCCCTGACTTCTCATAGTGCGTGATGTGTGCGCGCCGGGGGGTGACCTGCGAGTTTGAGGAGCCGGTGGTGGGGGCGCGTCGGGACACCTCAATGTGCACGGCTTGCCGTTTGCGCCACGAGCGGTGTTTGGTGGGGCTAGCTTGGAGGGCGCAGTGCATGGCGCAGGAGCAGAGTTGAGGGGAGGAGTGGGTGATGGAGCGACTGCGGGAGGTCCAAGGGACTTGTACAAGGGCGAGGGCGAGGGGTCCGTCGACGGGTACTGCGCCGTCCGAGGCTCAGGGGGAAGAGGGGGCTCCCGTGCGCCGGCGTTGTGCCAAGCGTCCGGCCGTGGTGCGTTCGTCGGACAAAGAGCTGGAGGCGCCTTGTCGGGACAAGGAGAAGCGACGAGCCTCGCCCGAGCGTTCGGACAAGGACGAGCAACCCCCCACTTGTCGCCAGATAAGGTCCCCTGGATTCCCGGTTGCGGATCCCTTGAGGTCCGGGGGAGGGGTGCCCCTGCCTAACGTGGACCGACCCAATCCCGATGCTGCTCCTGAGCCCAAGGTCGAGCCTGACGTCAGGAGCGTGGCGTCGTACCACCGCCGGCTGGAGGATTTGGAGATTCGGGAGCGTCGTCTGACGGCGAGGCTCCAGGAGACGTACTCGGAGCTCCAGCGGGAGAGGAGGTTACAGGAGGATCTGCAGGCCGAGCGGGAGGAGGAAAGGGAGTCGATGGCCCGGGCTCGAGTGGCCTTGGAGGAGGAGGTCGCGGCCTTGCGGGCTCAACTGGAGCAAGGGGATGGTTGACTTCTGGGGGCTGAGGCGCCGGAGGTGAGGGCAACGGAGCTACGGGAGTTGTTGGGGAGGGTGGAGGGGGTGCAGGCGAGCTTGGTTTGTCGGAGGGGTTGGCTGGTAGGGAGCGTGGCCACCGCCTGGGGCGAGGCGATGCGTAAGTGGGCAGTCTCTTCTCCGGGCCCTCGACTAACTGTTCCAGGCTGGGTGCAGGAGCATCGGCTCCTGCTAGACAGCGGCGCCTCAGCGCATGCCTTCATCTCTCAGGGGTTATCCTCGGTGTCCGGTCCACCCCCTGGTGAGGTGACTCAGGGCGTTAATCACCTGGGGCGCCTGTTGACGGCCCACCGGAGACGGAACTTCGTGGTCCCCGGGACCTGGGTGGAGGTGGCAGTAGACGCCGGAGAGCCCCTCCCTTCATACGACGAGAGGGTGGCGGCGGTGGTGGCAGCCATGGAGGCGGCAGTGGTGGTGGGGTCGGGGGGGAGCGCTCCGGGAGTCTCAGGGGAGTCAGGTGCTTCAACGATGGGGGGTTCCAGCAGGGCATTGGGGGTGTCAGGAATGTCAGGGTCGGGGGTGTAAATTTTCTTGGTCCCGGAGTCGTTTTCTTTTTCCTTTTTGTCTTGTTAGCCTGTTCCATACTGTACTTTTTAGCTTGTATATACTGGTGATTTTGAGCGCATGATATAGGGAGATAGAAGAGAGAGAGAAACAAGGAACTTATTGGTGGGAGTTGAATCCCTGGTGTTTCCAGAGGCAGGGGTTACGCCCTTGTTGCCATCTGTGGGGTCCTCAGCTCCGGGGAGATCGGGGCTTGTCCGGGTGGGCCTCATGAAAGTGTCGGAGTTTGCCGGGGGCGTTCTTCAGGTTTGCCCAGAGTTCCCAGGTGTTGTCCTCTGGTCTGTAGCCGGCCCACCGCACGAGGTAGTTCAGTCGTCCTGGGATCACTCATGAGTCGAGGATGTGGTCAACTTCGTAGTGATACTCGTTGTCCACCTCGAAGGGGGGGGGGTCGGTTGGGGCGTTGCCCAGGGAAGGGCTTTGGGTTGTGCTTTTCAAGGAGTCGGACGTGGAACATGGGATGGAGTCCTCGTAATCCTGGAGGGAGGTCCAGGCAGTAGGCGTGCGAGGATACCTTCTGGGTTATCTTGAAGGGGCCGAAACGCTTGTGATCGAGCTTCACTGACGGTCGTCTTGTCTGGAGGTTGCGTCGGTCAAGCCAAATGAGAGTACCGGGGCTCCAGTCGGGAGTTGGCGTGCTTGGAATAGGCTTGGTTGGCAACGTTGATTTCGTTCTGGAGGAATTTGTAGAGGGCCCGTAGGTCCTGGGCGACTTCGTGGGCGGCGTAAGCGGGAATATCCCAGAGGGACAGGGTTAGTCGGGGGTGGTACCCCTTATTGGCAAAGAAGGGGGATACCCCCGTGGCAGAGTGGGGGGTGTTGTTGTAGGTGAACTCGGCGAGGGGGAGTTTGGCGCGCCAGTCGTTTTGGAGATAGTTCACGTAGATCCGGAGGTACTGTTTCAGGGTCTGATTGACCCGTTCAGTTTGTCCGTTGGTTTCCGGGTGGTACGTGGTAGAGAGGTTGATGCGGACGCTGAGGGCCTTGCAGAGGGACATCCAGAATTTGAAGATGAAGAGGGGACCCCGGTCGGAGATGACGACGTCGGGGAGTCCGTGCTTCAAGAACACGTGTTCCAGGAAGAGCCGGGTGAAACTCGGGGCGTCGTCGGTAGTGTGACAGGGAATAAAAATGGCTTGCTTTGTGAGTCGGCATAGGATGACGAGGACGGCGTCAAAGCCCTCCGACTGGGGGAGTTCGACGATGTGGTCCATGGAGATGGAAGATCATGGGCGTCTCCCGATGGGCAGGGGCTTGAGCAATCCGTAGGGCTTGTGGCGGGGAACTTTGGCCCGGAGGCACGGTTCGCAGGCTCGGACGTATTGAGTGACGTCCTTCTTCATCCCTGGCTAAAAGTAAGTGCACGAGATGAGCTGGAGGGTCTTACGTATCCCCGGGTGTCCCCGGAGCTTATGGTCGTGATGCTGTCAGAGGATGTCGAGGCGGATGTTCTTGTGATCTGGGACGTAGATACAGCCATCACGGAGGAGGAGCTTGCTGTCGGGGGAAAGGGTGAAAGAGGGGTTGGGAGGGGGTTCGTCGGAGGAGGGGTTCCAGGGTTCGTGCTGGGTGAAGTAGTCATCATGGGGTGATTCCCAGATCTGTTTCAGGATTCCTTCCTCGTTCAAGATCAGTACTGCATTCAAATGTTCGGGGGGGATTACCACGCAATGGTTGAAGGCGTTTTGCTCTGTCTCGAAGGACTTCTTGGGATAGACGTCCAGACGTCGAGTTAGGGCATCGGGTTTGGCTCCGAGTCGTCCGGGGCGGTAGTGGATGGTAAAGTCGTATTCGGATAGAACCTTGGACCACCGAGCCTGTCTTCGGCTAAGAAGTTTGGTGGTCGTGAAGTACTGAAGGTTGTTGTGGTCCGAGTACACTTGGATCTGGTGGGGGGTCCCTTCGAGGTAGGCTCGCCATTGCTTGAAGGCTTCGACGATTGCGAGGAGTTCCTTGTCGTAGATGTCATAATTAAGCTCGGCCGGGATCATTGACCGGGTATAGAAAGCCACAGGTCGGAGTTCCCAGTTGTCTGGTCCCATTTGTGAGAGGATGCCCGCAATGGCATAGTCGGAGGTGTCGCACTCCAGGACAACCAGGAGGGCAGGGTCGTAGTGCCAGAGGATTGGGGCTGAAGTGAAAGCTTCCTTGAGTAAGGTGAACGCACTTTGGCACTTACTGTCCCACCCCCAGGGGGTGTCTTTCCTGGTTAACCGGTTGAGGGATTTGGTGATACCAGAGTAGTTGTCGATGAAGCGCCGGTAGAAGTTTGCAAACCTGAGGAAGGATTGCACTTCCTTGACGTTCTTCGGAGGCAGCCAATTGAGGATTGCTTCGACCTTTGCGGGGTCCATGCGAACTCTGTCTGGGGTGACAATGACGCCGAGGTATTCGACCTCTGTAGTGTGGAACGAGCACTTCTCCGGTTTCGCATGTAGGTTGTGGCTTCGGAGTTGTTCGAGAACTTGTCGGACATGGATTTGGTATTCGTCAAGGGAGTCCAAATAGATCAGGATATCGTCCAGGTAGACAATGACAAAGACGTTGTTCATGTTGTGGAAGATGTCATTCATAAAGTACTGGAAGGTCACGGGGGAGTTAGTCATTCCGAATGGCATTACCAGATATTCAAAGAGGCCGTAACGGGTGCAGAAGGCCGTTTTCCATTTGTGTCTCAGGGCAATCTGGACGTTGTTGTAGCCGGATCAGAGGTCAATCTTTGAGTAAACCTTGGCTTTGCTGAGTCGGTCGACGAGGTCTCCAATGGGATACCGGTTCTTCTTGGTGATTTTGTTCAAGCCCCGGTAGTCAACGCAGAGGCGCAGGGATCCGTCTTTCTTTTTGGCGAAGAGGACTGGTGCTCTGGCAGCGGAGATTGAAGCGCAGATAAACCCCTTTCCCAGCATGTCGTCGAGGTAATCCTTGAGTGCACGGAGCTCAACCTCCGACATGTTGTAGACTTTGCCGAGTGGGGGATTCGCGCCATCCTCGAGGTCGATCTTGTGGTCATACGGCCGATGCGGAGGGAGGTCCTTGGCGCTACCTTCAGAGAAGACGTCAGCAAACTCGTGATACTCTGGGGGAACAACTTCGGTGAGGAGTTGGTCCTCAGTCTTAGTGTTGGGGCCGGTGTTTTTGGCCCGGAGATGTTCTTCGGGTAGCGTCGGGAATACCTGGAGTTAGTAGGCCAGGGTGCCGTCCTGGAGAATTTGCGCAAAGGGGGTGCAGCCGATGATTTTGATGTCCGGGATTCCGGATGAGTCGGGGGGGTTGTCGGGTTCGGAGCTGGGCCTGGGGGGTCAGTGGTTCCGGGCGGGGTAGTGAGGTCCCTTGTAACGATTTTAAAGGACGTTGGGGAGGAACTTGATGGGTTCCCTTCGGGGAGTTTCGGGGCGTCCCGGGTCTTCTGGGGCCTGCAGGTAGAGGTAGATGGCGGCAGCGAGGCGGGCCCTTGGGTTAGGGAAGGTCATGGTGAGATCTTCCCAGCGGATGTCGGGGTTCACCTCTCAGAGCCAAGGGAGGCCTAGGACGATGGGATTTGTTTTGGGGAGTCGCGTGACCAGGAAGTCAGCCGGGAACGTCAGGTCATTGTCGAGCGTTATGGTGGTGGAGTGTCCCTTCATGATAAGTCCGGCAGGGGCGTCGTTCCCATCGAAAAGCCGGAGCCCAAGAGGTTTGTCGAGCTGGGTGTGGGGAAGAGTGAGGCGGTCGCTGATGAACATTCCGGTGGCTCCGCTATCGACGAGGGCGGGGAGATGTTCAGTGGCGGTGCTAAGGCGGACATGGATCATGAAGGAGCGGGTGGTCCGGGAGCGGAGGCTGGGGGGCTCCTCCGGACCCGTTGGAGGGGGTGGGGGTTCAAAGGGGATTGCTTCTTGGGTTGCGTCTCGGTCGAGGGCGAGCGTGAGGGTCCTCCAGTCGATTCAGGGGTTGGTGGCATGCAGCCATGGGAGTCCGAGGACGAGGGGGGCGGCGGCATGGAGCCTGGTGACCAGGAGCCGGAGTGTCTGATGATGGCCGGAGGCAAAGATCACGGGCATTTGTACGAAGTGGGTGATGTCGCCGGCAGAGGAGGAGTTACCGTCGAAGAGTCGGAGATGGATGGAGATAGGAAGCCTTTGAGGGGGTTGGGGAGCAAGGGCCGCCCAGGCTTCGTCAATGAAGTTGTCGGTGGCGCCGCTGTCAACGAGGGTGTTGACGGGCTCTGGGGAGGAGACGAGGGTAGTACGAAGGAGGAGGGACTGTGGAGAGTGCGAAGGGAGGTGGGTCAGGAGGGTGTCTGAGGATTGTTGAACCGTGGCGCAAAGATGGGAAACCGGGGTGGAGAAGACGTCGGGGTCCGGACCACGATTCAGAATGTCTTCTGTTTCTAAATCGCGGGGTCGTTTTCCGTAAATTGGAAGTCGCAGTTTTCCCTGTCGATGGTCCAGACGGCCTGACCCATGGTCTGGTGTTTTGAACAGCTGCTGATGAAGTGTCCAGGTTCTCTGCAGAGGAGGCAGGTGCCCTTCCGGTGTCGCTGCTCCTGAACATCTTCGGGGACATCAATCCAGGGGCGGTTGGGGTTCCTGACTCGGTTTGTACGAAGAGCTTCCTCTCCCTCGTCTTCGGGGTGTTTGTCAGCTGGAGCGTCGGAGTCGTCGGGGTCTCCGGGGAGGGGGTCGGGAATGTCGTTGAGGGCAGCTAGTGGTCATGGTGCCGGGGCGCGGGGCGGTCCAGGGGGCCCCCGTCCTGGAGTCGGACGTAGGGTGGGGTTTTGCGGCACCTGGCTAGGGACTCCGGAGTGATTAGCTTTCCAGGAGGGTCCTCCTGGAGGGGCCCAATGACTCCGAGAGCCGGAGTACTTGTTGCAATCTTCCCAGTACCTCTGGTCGATCTGGGTCACCAGTGCCTTGTAGCCGTTGTATGTTGCCTGCTTGGGTGCAAGGCAGAGGACGTCTTTGATTCGCTGAGGGAGTGCTCGCCGGAGGGCAAACTGGAGGGCGTTGTAGTTCCAGCCCATCTTGTAGGCCTCCTTCTCAAATCGGACGATGAAGGTGGCAAAGCACTCCTCGGACCTCATTCAGAGCTTGAAGAGGTTTTTCTCGGCTTCCGCAACAGTGTTGAAGATGCCGAAGCAACCAGAGAATTCCTGCACAAAGGCCACCCACTGGGACAGTACAAGGTTGTTGGGGTCGAACCAGAGGAGGGCTGTGTAGTGATCGAAGGCCAGTCCCTGCAGGTACGAGGCGGCGAATGCAATGCGGGATCCTTCGAGCTGAAACGTGATGGGTTTGGCTTGAAACATGTTGAGGCACTGCATCAGGAAGGTTCGCCACTTCCGGGGGTCGCTTCCATGGAAGGGTTCGGGCTTCTGTATGTTAAGCTTACATTCCCAGGCGAGGGCGTCCTGGGTATCGTCCTGCGGGTTCGGTGGGCATGGGGGAGGAGCGGCGTGGTAGTAATAGTAGTAGTGGTTCCCTCCTCCCTGCTGAGATGGAAAAGCTCCAGCAGCGGCGCCCCATCCCCCGGGAGGTCCTCCATCTGGCGGGCCTCCTCCGGGGGGCTGTCCATGCCCTTTGGGTGGGGGTCTGGGGGCCCATTGGGGGTTGGGGGGCTCCCGTGGGGGCGGTGAGGGGCTGCCGGTTCTGAGGGGGTGAGCAGCGAGAGGAGGTGGGGGTGGGTAGAGGTAGTGGGGTCCTTGTCCAGGGTGTTGGGGGGGTTGACCGTAAGGGGGTCGAGGTGGTCCTGGGTTGGGGCCATACGGGGGTCGAGGAGGCCCGTGGTCAGGGAGGGCCCTGGGAGGGCCGGAGTGGGGCTGGCTGTGGTCCCGGGGGTCCTTCACGGGCACGGGGAGGCAGAGGTCCAGGTGGGGTGGGCGTTCACGGTTAAATTCAGGAGCAGTAGCGGGAGGGGGGTTCCCGGGGTTGTCAGGGGGAAGTCCCGGGTTCTGAGGTTTGTCGATGTATGAGAGGGTGTCGTCTGAGGTGTCGTCGCCCTCAGGGCAGGGTTTACCTTCCGGGGGCAGGGGATTGCCCTCGGCCACCTGTGCCCACGTGTTGAAGGTGCCAGGCACTGAGTAGACTCAGGGGCGGGCGGAGAGTCCAACGGTGTGGGCGGCAGGCTAGTCGAAAAGGCCCCCAGTTGGGTTTAGGGACTGTAGGGTGGCGGAGGCGGCGTTGAGCTCCTCCTGCCGTTGTTGGTCTCGTGGCGGGGGGTTCCCTTGGGTATCTGAGCGGGGCTCATCCCTCTGGACGTGGAACAAGCAGGCTGGGTCCAGGGGGTCCTCGAAGTGGCGGGGGTTGGGGCTGGTGTGGATTTCGTCTATCAGGCTCTGGAGTTTGTCCTGGAGTATCGGGTCCACTTGCAGCGTCCTTTTGGTGTTGTCAGGGAGGGTCCCTTTTAGGAATTGGTTGTAGAAGCGGAGGAGGCGATTGGCCCATTCTTCCAGCGTGCCCCAGAGGTCGTGGTTGCCGAGGGTGACCAAGAGGGTGCGCATGCGTCGGGCGAACTCCTCAGGGGAAGTGCAGAGTGCACGCAGCACTTCGTCTTGCTGTCAGAGGTACTCCTCTGTTTGTTGCTCCAGGGAGGAGGTTGGAGGGCGGGGCCGCGGGGCCGCCATGGGGCGTGGCCAATTCTGGGACGGTTCCGGGGTTTCTGTATTCGAGGGGGGTGGTTGAGGTTGGGCAGCCTGCACCCAGGGTGCGAATGGCCCTCTGCTGGCTGGAGGTAGAGTGGCTCCGCACGGGGTTTTGGGGAGTCCCCCGGATACCATCCTGTAGGTGCCAGAGTTGACAGGAGGGTTGGCGTACATCCGCCAGTCCGGAGGATGCAGGAGCTGGCTGGCCAAGGGGCTGTAGGCTCCATTCGGATTGGGGGCCCAGAATTGGGGTGCGGGATAGATTTCGGGGATCGGGGGTGGGTATACAGGTTGGGGGGTACTGTGGTTGTATTGTTTGGGTAGTGGGCGACCGTAGGCATTGGTTTGGTAGCCCACGGGATAGTAGACGGGGGTGTACGTAGACATTGAGAACGGGGTAAGAGGGAGTCTTGATATTATGTCAGGTTCCGCTGACGACGGGGGCCTCTGGGGGCAAGCGGGTCCTTACTAGGCGGATTCAAAGTCTACGGACAGTCTCCAGGTAACGAAGGGTGAGCTCCAGAGTTTTGGGTGGGGCGCAGGGTGGCTACGGAGCGCTGGAGTTCGTAGGAAGGGGTAGAGCAGGATCCCGGGCTAAGTCCGGAATACGGGCGGGAGTGGACAGAGCCTTGCTAAGGCGGAGGAGAGGAGGGGTGTTCAGAAGAAGAGACTGAGACCGGGAGACTGAGATTGGAACCGGGAGACTGAGTTAGAATTGAAGTGAGACTTTTTAGAGGGCCGAGAGACTTGAGAGAATAAGACAGATAGATTGAAATAAGTACGAAATAGACAAGAAAGTATAGAGACAAGTTTATGGCAATATCAAGACTACCGTAACGGTTTACTAGCTACCAGCTATATACCTTTGTTGGTTAAGGTCCGGGGTGCCTGGGTAAGTTCCGGGGCCAGGCTTCGCATGTCCAGTCCTGTGCGCTGTATTGTCCCGGTTGAGTCCTGTGCGGCGTATTGTCCGGGTGCGGGTGTGGCGCCAGAGGATTGGTCGGGCCCCGTTGGCTGGTGCAGGGTGGAATGCCAGGTGATCGACAGGGCCTGGGGTACAGGGTGCGGGCGCCGGGGTGGGCCCCCTGACTGGGTGGGCAACCCCGTGAGCTGTGAGGGCAGGGTGAGGGTGAGGAGTCGGAGCGCATTGGGGTTTGTGTGGTGTGCTGGGGTGACGGGTCAGGGTGATGGGTCGTGACACCGATCATGCTGAGTTTATAGCAAATTCTATGGCTGGTAATTTAGTTATTCAGTCCTTGTGCTAAGACCCTATACAATGTCTAATTATCTGCACCATGGTACAGTTCATCCTCTCAGTTGACCCATCTGACTGGGGGTGATACACTGATGACATTTTTAACTGTGTGCCAACTAGTTTGTGTAGATGTGTCCAAACAACACTCATAAAATATTAGTCTCTGTTGCTGACGATGGCCTGAGGCAGTCCATAATGTTTGTATACCTCTTCAAATACTAGCTCAGCTACCTGCCTGGTGGTGCAATTGGTTTGACTAGGCACCAGATGTACTATTGCTATGAGCAAGTTGATGATTACTGTAATAGAGTCATAAATTCCATCTCTGTCCTTGGTTTTCAGAAGGGGGCTGACGAAGTTAATCCCAATGACTTCTCATGGTTGAGTGGGCACTTTCAGGGGATGTAGGAGTCCATATAGTTTCTGATTTGTTGGTTTGTTTTGTTTGCAAGTAGTACAAGTGTCACAGTATGCCTGAACGTCCTTAGACATGGTCTTCCATCATATCTGATTGTGTAAATATAGTAGTGTCTTCCTTACTCCCAAATGCGCCAGAAGGCCATGAGCTTCTGCTATTACAATTTTGTGGATACTGCATCTCCATACTATAATAGCAGAGATACACAGAAGTTTCTTTCCTTCATTTTTTAGGTAAATAGTTCCCTCACCCTCGTTGACTTCATAGTTTTTGAATCCCTTGGAGTTATCTAAGGTCTTAGAGAACAGTCTATCTTCCTGATATCTCCCTTTTACTGACTCTACTAGGTCTATGGGATTCTCTCCTTTAGTTAACATCTCTTACAGTGACAGCAGTGTCAGTTCTTTGTATTCAGTATTTAACAACTGGGATCGTTCGGCCAGTAATTTATCTCTTCTTTAGCATTTCCCTTCTGATCAAGGTGTTGTGCTTCCTGCATGTCATCTTTGCATGTGTTTCCCTCACTGGGCTTCTTTCTTGCTGGCAGTCTGATTGTGAGTTTTGTTTTTGTTGTATTTTCTGGGTGCAGTAGACAGTTTTTACTATCCTTCCTCCCCATGTCAATCTTCTGAGACAATATGTGGCACCTAATCCCCAATCTTCTTTGGTGACCCCTGTCTGTCCACTGCTCTGGCCATGGTTTGCTTTTGATGAGAGGCCCCCATTCCTGACAAGGGGCCCTGCATGGTGGCCATGGCCTCTCTAAAGGACACTCCCTTGCTCTCCATGCCAATCAATACCAGCATTGTAACCAACTGATTCACTAAATTTTCATTGTCCACTACATCAAAGTATGTGTATTCACTCCTTGCTTGGATCATACCTAGTTGCTCATTTAAGTACAGACATGACAAGGCATCCGACACAATATTTTCTGTTCTTGATATATACACTATCTCAAAATTGAACTCTGATATCTTTTTTAACCACCTGGCTTGTCTTTCTGACAAACCCTTCTGCAAGGCCAGATGTATCAGGCCTTTATAGTCAGTGAACCATTGAAAGCAGACCTCCTGTAAAATAGCTCTGTGGCATAGCATAGTCTCCACCCCAGCCAACATCTCAATCTTGTGCACCAGGTAGTTCTGCTGAGCGGAGTTCAGCTTGGCTGAGAAAAAGGCCACTGTCAGGTTCTGCTGACAATGGGGGCCTCCAGAGGCAAGCGGGTCCTTACTAGGCAGACTTGAAGTTTACAGAGTGTCTCTGGGCAATGGAGGATGAGTTCCAGAGTTTTGGTTGGGATGAAAGGATGCTCTGGGAAGTACACGGAGCACCAGAGTTCGTAGGTAGGGTGGAGCAGGATCCTGGGCTAAGTCCAGAATATGGAGAAGGGAGAAGGTGGGGCCAGTTAGGGCAGAGAAACAATGAGATCAGAGAAAGAGACTGAGACTGAGAGACTAAGAGAAGATTGAAGTGAGACTTAGAGGACTGGGAGATTTGAGAGAGTCAGAAAATAAATTGAGTAGACAGTGCGAGATAGAGTAAGAAAATAGATTGAGTAGACAGTGCAAGATAGATAAGAGAGTATAAAGGTAGAAGTTATAGCAATATCAAGACTACTGTGACAGACTACTGACTACGAGTTAAGTACCAGCGCTGGATAAGCTCCAGAGCATCTGGTTGAGGTCCAGGGTTGCGTTTCACATGGTTAGTCCTGTGCGGTGTATTGCTTGGGTGTGAGTCCTGTGTGGCGTATAGTCTGAATATGGGTGTGGCATTTCCCAGACTAATTAGGGGGTGGTGTCAGGCACCAGTGTTGATCAGTTGGCTTAACAATGGGGCAGAGGCACCAAGGTGTCAAGGGGCTCTAACATGTGGGAGGGCTGTTGCAAGTTGGGTGTCCAGAGTGGGTTCAGGGTTTTTGGGCTGATCTCGGAGGCTAGCATAAGGTGTCAGTCATGACAGCTATGACCTTCATGGTTTTCCAATCCTCCTCTTGACTAATAAGCTCGCTATTCTGGTCATGCAACTGTCTGTAGTCATGTTTACTAGGAGGTGCCTTGCTATATGCCAAGGGTGTTCTGTGGTGGTCTCAGCATTTTGAAGCCAGATGTTTCACGTCCTCAAACACCCTCTGATGTGTGAATTCCTAGTGAAATGGTACAGTGTAGTACTTGGTGTGAGTAGTACTGATAGTTCTGGGGCTTGATGGTGTAGAAGGTTACTTGCAGTGCACACTGACTTGATGATGAAATTGATATATTTGAAGGCTTTCAATAATCTTCCTGAAAGCAGAGGGTTCTCAACAAACTCCAGCCTAAGTGATTCACTCCCTGGGAACCACCGAGCCTTTGCCTATCAATTGCCTGTCTATTCTCTACTAAACTTGGGCTATTTATACTGTTTTTCTGGTGCACAGACCACTATCTACACATGACTCTTTTGTTGTCAACTCCCCAGCCTCCAGAACATATTTGATAGTCCAATTTCCCTTTTGGGAGGCATGTTTCGGTGCCACCAGTTCCACCATTCAACTTCTTGTTCCACCATTCCTCCGGATGTCTCTGATTGCCACTTCCCCATTTGCTTCAGCTCCATTTAGCACGATCCCATTCATAGATCCTTCTTTCCCCTTTTAGCGCTTCCCTGCATTCCATGCTTCTTTTGACATCCCTCCATGCTTCTTTTCCTTTCCCCTTTCAGTCATGTCAAATCGGGCATTGTCAGATCTGATCTTGATCTAGATCATCACAAATTGATCCCATTTCGTCACTTCTGCCAGCTCCCATGCTTCCCCTCCCCATTACAGTGGTTGGACTATTGTTGAGTGGATAGCTTGAGCTGGTCCCTGCCCTTTGTTCTGTACTGTCTGTGTATTTATTGGGGTGTTTTTGGAGATATAATTTGTTGAGACTGCTACCAGGAGGCTTACAGTTTTCAGCCTTATGATTAAATGTTTATTTTGACTTCTGGTGCATGTTGTGTCCCTGACTGCTGGTACAGCGTCGTATCAACAGTATCCCTAGTCAAAGAATGTAGTATCCCCATGGGTATGCAGACCTGGTCAATGTCATCTGCCAAGTACCCAGCAGCATTTAAGAGCCTCTTAAAAGGTCATGATTAGTAGGCGTTTTCTATTGAACTAACATGTCCACCTTATTAGAATCCATATAGATTCCCTGATCACCTACTATCCTGTCCAGGATCTTCACCTTGTGGCACAAGAAACGTAGCTTTCTCTCACTCAGATATACAGTGTTCAAAACTATCTTTATGTGATGAATGTGTGCCTACAGAATGTCCAAGTATATAATGATGTCATCTAAGTAAACATCTATAAACTGACCAAGATACACAGCAAATAAATGGTTCATCAGTGCCTGATACATTGCTGGTGCATTACAATCCCCCTGCTGTAATATGTTACTGACTATGGTTTCATCCAGGGTTGTCATAGCTGTTCGTCCCACATGTTCTGGGCAGATGCATATCTGCTCATAAGCATCTTGGCTATCAATGACCAACCTGTATCTGTTCTGTGCTGCCCTCCTTAATATGCCATCTATGTCCGGCAAAGGGGAAGCCTTCTTGTAAGTATTGGCATTTCAAGCCCAAAGGTCACTGACAATTCTTAATTGGCGAGGTTCACCTGCCTTTCCAGGTTTTTGCAAGAACATCATTGAGGATGTGTTCTCTGCTGTGGAGATCTGCCATTGTCCTGATTTGATGTAGGCAGCCCTCTTGGCATCCCCAATTCTACTGTCTAAAAAGCCAAATAGGCAACTCTTATTTCTTCATTTATTGAAAGTGCCATGTCTGCACCCACCATGACGTGAGCAGGATTCAAACCAAAGATTACTCTATGCTGGTAGATCCATGGTGTGTCTAAGATGACATCATAACCTTGTAGGTTTATGATGTCAAAGTACTGTTGACACAAAATTTGCTGATACTGAAACAGGGCAGTAGTGCCGTAATTGATCTTTGACTTGGACCTCTGAACTGCCAGTTGAACCCCAGTGAGAACGGGTTCTGCGGAGATCCGACAATATCTGGTTTTGGCTGCAATTTTATGCTAATCTGTACATAGCAGAAATCTCATATATTTTCTATCCTTTTCAGCATTTTTTCTGCATACAAATTCTACAATCTGCAATGTTCGAAGCTTGACTAGCGTGCTTATCGGGTGGAATCTGGGTCAGTTTGGGCTGATTCGCACCCCGCAGAAACCTCCTTTTCATCGAAAATGCAGAAAATGACATTGATAATCTGCTACTGTCTGATCACAACTGAATGTATAAGTACATTATTAATTAATGCTATTTAGAAACTCTAAGTCCCAAACATGTGAAGAAACATACCGGAGAATGTCCGACGACTTTCAGTTTGACAAATTCAACATGCTGATAGAAGAGTTGTTTTCATCTTGAGTCAGTCTGATTCTGGCTTTGCATGATTTAGTATATTGTTTTGAAAGGTCTTGATACTTCTAGATGAACGTGAGCTAGGTTAAATTTTGATAGAGTCAAAGGAGTGTCAGACTAACCTTTTTTGTCTCGGCATTGCACGTCTTCCATACAGCAGAAAATTTGTTTTCAGTAGTGTGGGGGTGAGCTTTCAAATAGTCAACAATGTACAAGTTACTAGGAAGAAAATGATTAGTGCAAGCAAATGTGAACTAATACTATATACCGTGCAGAGGTCAATCCTTCTTTTGCTTTGAGTTGCTTGTCGTTCCGATTTTTCTTGGCAGCAGCAGTGGTGGGAATGGCAGTGGATGGTGTGATTTCGGGCATAGGCACTGTTGGTGGTGGGATTGAAATATTTTTACTTCGATGAATTAGACATGTAGAACAAGAATGTATGAAATACGTACAGTGGGTTGAGAACACGGCGTGCAGAGCACTGAAGACGAGATCCATCTGCATCTGCACTGGTTTCCAAGATACATTCAATTTTGGTTGAGGGAGCCTGGGGTGTGGAGGTCATCATATCTTGAGGTGTGGAAGTAGTACTTGGCACCTCGAGTGTCGAAGTAAATTGCTCCTGGAGCATAGAGGTTGTCGGTGCCTCAGTCACAGAAGTAGCTGGTGACTGGAGCATGGAAGTGGTAGTTGGTGTGCGGTGTGAGGTAGATGGCACCTGGAGTGCAGAGGTTGTTGGTACCTGAGACATGGAGGGAGAAGGCGGTGAGGAGGTGAGAGTTACTGAAAATATAAGCAAATATATATAAAAATGAAAAAAAAAACTCACTCGATGCTTCACTATCATCAATCAAACATTTTCGCTTGGACAAGGGCCTTACAACGTCTGTGCATGGACGTTTTAGAGTACCTACCAATAATAATAAGCTGTGATTGCAAGAAAGAGTATAAATCGTACCTGATACTTGTCTCTCCTTTCTCTCCTTTCATGTCTTTTTCCAATCAGGGTAGCGAGTCATGGCAAATTGTTCGAGTTTCCAATGGCCATTTGCCAGGCCAAACTCGGGAAACTCAGCAAGCATGCGGTCGATAAAATAATCATTTGCTGCTGTCGTCTTCTTTTTCCAGCTTGAGGGGGCTTCGTTGTTGTCATCAAGGTAGTTCCATATCATTTTTGCAGTGTCGGACATTTGGCCAAGTCGGGACTTGTCAACTTTGATACCTTTCTGGTTAGTAATAAAAGCAAGTTTGCCTATGTGCTGTCCTCTGTTTTCTTGCTTGTCAGCCCAAGCTGTCCATTCACTCTCATTCCAAAATGGCACTTCGAAAAAATTCTTGCGGTCTTTCTGGGTGGGAAGTTTTACCAAATGGGATTGTTGAAAAAGTGGTTGTGAAGGTCCTGACTTTAAGGCTGAAGCCGTAAGAATTGCAAGTTGACGATGGTGATTGACTTCATCACTTGGAAAAAATGTCAGTAATACTGTCACACAGAAATCATAATGTTTATGCACCAAAGAGGGGTAATTTCAGCTTTAAGCTAATTATATGCACTGAATAGTTCTATGTAGGTGGTATTTCCTGAACTGAGGAGCTCAGCATGTGTAGCTGTTGTTATCAATGGCATAGAAAATGATTTTTGTGGCTATAAACACAAACCTGATTAGTGTAGTAGCCAAATAAAAAGAAAATCTCACCTCATGTATCCTGAAATCATTTGAAATTCTTGAAGGTGTCTGATTGAAGTAGTAGCCAAATAAAAAGAAAATCTCACCTCATGTATCCTGAAATCATTTGAAATTCTTGAAGGTGGCTGATTGAAGTAGATCAGTAAGAATCCGAATAAAAAAAATAAAGTAGAGATAACTTACTGCAAATGGATTTTGAGAAACATTGAAGCAGCTAGGGAGGTCTGTAGAAGAAAGAGATGGTGAAGAAAAGTTCCATTCTGAGGTTGTCGACATGCATATAGTGGAGGTCCAGAACAAATGATGCGATGCAATGCAATAGAGACGGTGGCAGTGTGACATTCTAGTGACAATGTGACAGGCATGTCAATTATCTGAATTTACTAGAACTAATAGCATGGCTTACTCAAAAAGAGAGGAAAACAAGATATATACATGCTATAGTATTACTGTTACAATCACAATTTCTGAAGAAATATAATCAAGATTGAAAAAATCACATAAATATACTATTTACAAGACTGGAAGTTACTTATTTTCTTTAGTCAAATATTTCTACTCTTCTCCTAATTGTTCCTCTTCCAAGCTGGACTTCTCAATCACAAACCAAAGATTCTGTGGTTCATGGGAAAATGCTGGCATTGGTTGCATTGATACAAGTGAAATGATATCTGATGCAAGCACTGCTTTTAAGCTATTTGAGCCTTGATAATAGCAAGCCCAAATTGTATTGTATGAATCCTCCAAAATATTAGGATCTGGATCAGAATAGACAGAGACTAGAGCCCAAGGAACCAATGTATCTGATTCGCCAATATAGAAGTAGAAAGAAACTTCTGCAAATGTAGTTTGTCCATTTACATTAATCTATAGAAAGTGATTAGACTGTTAAAATTATTATATTAAATTGTTAACTACTTACCTTAACATTACAGCTAATACAAATATTATTTTTTCGGTTTTCATCATTGAAAACACTTCCTGCTATCTGTCCATTTGGCAAATGTATACAACCCCATCGTCTCACAGAAGTTAACTTTAATAATTCAAAAATGACAGCTTTCTTTGCATTATTTTGTAATGAGTGAGCATGTCTATCTCGTCGTTGTAAGAGCACAGGTTTGTTAGGAACAGAAGATGGCTGTTTTTTGTAAACTATAACTTCAAGATCAGGACATACATTTATAAGAGCATTGAGTTGACATCGAAGCAAAGCACGTTGTGCAAGATTGGCAAATGGATTTGAAGGTTGACAAATTTCTTTTCCAAGATTTCCAATTGTTCGCTCCATTGTATATTGTGAATAATATGCACCAAGTCCAACTCGGAGAGTTTTATGTGCTAAGTGGCTTAGTGTATGTATAGATGGACGACAAACTTGGAGTCTGTCAACTCGCCGCTAGTAGTAAAGAGCTTCAAACTCCTCAATAAATTGAACAAGAAAAGAATGTGCATGAACTATTTGATGTCTAGTTATTTGTCGTTGAACAAATGTGCGTATTGCAGCAACTAGCTTGCAAAAGTTCTTCCAGTATACATGAGGAAGAACTATTCTTGTTGTTGAACAAATGTGCGTATTGCAGCAACTAGCTTGCAAAAGTTCTTCCAGTATACATGAGGAAGAACTATTCGAAAGAAAGCAGGACCAAGTCCATAAATGTATAGAAACCACTCAGTAGCTTTAAAGCCACTGGAAATTTTTTCTGCAGGATTACGAGGTGTCCGATGAAAGGATGAAGGAAAATACTGAGTAGCATTCTCTACAAGCTTTCTATGATTAGTCCAAACATCTCCAACTAGAGTTGCCCATTCCCAGTTATCATTATCTGAATGTTTGAGTGTTCCACGCCAAAGAAAAATGAGCAACTCTGGAATGTTGAGACAAGGCAGATGCATTAAATCCAAAGGAAAACACTGAGGAACTGAAAGTGAAAGTTCAGAAACTAGTCAATGTTGAGACAAGGCAGATGCATTAAATCCAAAGGAAAACACTGAGGAACTGAAAGTGAAAGTTCAGAAACTAGTCCACTAAGAATACTAGGTTTACTAAGCCCAGTTTCTTTGCGATTGCGTTCATAAGTAGCCTGATCCTGTGAAGTAATAAGTATATGCAATTTTTCCTTGTATACTTCAACAGGCAATGGCTGAAGTTCTCGGATGTTGATATCTGCATGATTGCAATCAAAAACAGTATAGTTATTTGGTCTAAGATGAGCTGCAAAGTAGTGTCCACTGTTAGGCTTGTGACGACCTTTCATGCCACAGCCAAGACGACATCCTTGTGCTCCATGGTGTCCAACACGACCATCTAGTTCTGTCATTGCAACAGCATCTGCTGTTCCCAAAGCAAAAAAAATGCGAGAATTAACCACACTTTGTGTTTTAGCATCTCAGATTGCTAGGCCTTGGCCTTCATTTTCATGTTGTAAGGCTGACAGATGATACAATGATCGAAAAAGGTATGAATCTACTATCTTAGGCTTGTTTGGACCAGGAATTGTAAATAGCACAAGAACATTTTTTTGTTTGAACCGCAATTTTGGGGCATAGTTTTCAATTTTCCCAATTCCTATCCATGTGTCAGATTTTTTGCTTTGGTACAACTGTACTCCATCAAGAGATATAGATATCATAGTGTCCTTATCAGTTATTTTAATTTTCTCTGCAAATTCAATGAAATCACTTCCACAGAAAATGTCATCATATATCATATCAGCATCCTCCACAAGATTGTCAAGTTGTTTTAAAACATCATTCACTTTATAACTCAGATAGCACATATCCTCAGCTCCTTTAGCTGATCGACGCAAAGTTTGTATTTGTGGCCCAAGTGGAAAAGTACATGCTTGTTGTTGAGGCACTTTTTTACCAGATTTATTGAACTGTTCAAGGTTATAGCGTGGTTCATAGCATATAGTACATCTGTCATGCTGAGCAAAAGGACCAGTAAATGCATGGCAAGAATTTATGCACATGTCATCCATAACAGATACAACACCACTGACATCAGCAACAAGCTTCTTGACATTGTAAAATGAGAGCATTTCAGTATTAGGATACCGTCTCTGAATAGCATTGCAGCACTGGTTATATGTAGCCTCACTAGCATCTGTGGCTGTAAATATTTCAAGACAGAGCTGATTATCTGGGGTAATGGTGTTAACAGATCCTTTAGTAGGATTTCGAAGATGGTACAGAGTATTCTCATCTAGCTTGTCTCCATCCAAGGTTGCAGTCTGAATCAAGTGAATATATTCCTGAGAAATGCGAAGACTCTCAATATGAGCCTGAGGTAGATTTTCTTCCTCTTCCTGGATAGGCTGATTTTCCTGTGCAGCCAAGATGGCCTGTGCATGAGCCCAAGCAGTGGTATTAAGATTCTCATCATCAAATTCATATTCACCAGTATCCTCATTAGTCTCTGTTCCAACACCAGGTGTGTGAGTACCAGAATCAGAATCAATCCTGTTTTCATAGTCTCCAATCTCAGATTCTTTGTCTGTAAAATTGGTTTCATGAGTCATGGAAATGTTAGATGTGGTACTGTGTGATAAAATCAGCTGTTCCTGGTCTTGCATCTCAGTTTCATTCCCTTCCTTGCCAGTTGAAAACTGCAGTTGTGTGGCATTTATTTCATAGATCACATTGTAGATAAATGTAAATCTTACCATCCTAGCCCGTTTTCTTGATCCAGGATTAACATTGTCTACAGCTTCTAGTTGCTCCTCATGGAGGCTACTAGTACTTCCCTCATGGCTATCAGAGTTAGACTGATTCCTGTTTTGGAGCCACTCAGAGAATGACAAGACATTGGGTTCATATCTAGGACGATTACGATGGTTCCAAACTGTCTTGTAAGTGACAATAGCACCACGACAGACATCACAATAGCATGGTCTGGGGTTTGAGCTAGGCATAACAAGTTTGAGATATTTGAGCACTGGATGAGTGTGTGGAAAGGGGGGAACTCAGAACTCGATTGGTGTGGACTGATATATATCATGTTTCATACATAGTTAACGTTTAAAGTTATACCATGGGACTTTCATGAGGCTTGTTGCGTTACATTGACCTTACGTGCTGATTTTGGTAACTCTCTCTTAAATTAGAACAACTTTCAGCTCATTTCCCAGATTCGCCGTCTAGATCCGATATGATCAGAAATTTCTATCCTTATGCAGATTTGTGCAGAACCCGTTCTCACTGGGGTTGAACCTGCAATGGTTCACTCAATTTGACTTTACAAATCTTCAGCTGCTCCACAGCTGTAGTGGATATAAAATCCTCCAAGGACCCCAAATCCAGCAAAGCTCATATAGAGTGGCCATCCAGATTCACTACAATAACCAACAGCTAGGATACTTGGTGGTTCACATTCTTAATCTTGGCATTGTTTCTTTGAATAGCCACATAAGCCCCTCACTTGACCTGCTGTCCATACACACTCAGTTCAGCCAGCAGGTCTGTTTCTGGCTTTTTATAATTGATGCTTTTGCACCTCTTCTCCTCAAACCAGGGTGAAATCAGGCTATTGACATCATTTTCCTTCTCCTAGAAGATCCAATCTCAAAACTGGTTTAGTCATACCTCATACCAATGGCAAATGTTGAACCAGCTGTTCTTCAACTGCTGATTGTCAATCTCAGTGGCAAACCCTAACATGCTATCCATTAGAAGCCAACTAGATCCAGACCATCTCATTAGTTGAAACCACTGTTGCAAGCTCTTTCTACTTTCAAGGCCAGGATACAAATATGGAGATCCCAGCTCTAGCATCTTGGACATGTTTTATGCCCAGGTATCCATTGCCAATGTGGGTTGGTACTTGGATTTCTGAGTAATTGGTGCACCACTTTGCTGACTCCGTTTCTGGATGTACCAGGATCTGACTGTGAATCTCTGACAAGCCACAACATTTGCTGGAATAATAGTTTTGGTACCCCAGACATGATTCTACATATAGAGATTTCTACCTGCTATTTTGTAGATGAAGAATCAATGTTTCTTGTACTGCAGGGCATTGCAGGGATTATCTGGGTATAGTTGGGACCTTTCTAAGAAATAGTCCATCTTCTGTGCAGGTGTGCTGTCCAGACAATCCAGGCATCCAAAGCTTTTTTCTTTCTTCCACACAAGATAGACCTTCTCTTCCATGTGCTTGATAACAAACTTCCATATTGTTTCATCTCTGAAGTCCTGCCTGGCCAACAACACCACAGGGCTGGCATTGTCTGTGCCACGTTCTGCAGCCAGACCTACCTCAATGAGCCTCAGGAAATTCTTGGTCTCACTCTGGGGTTCCAGTATCAGGCTGATTAGCCCAACCTGCAACATGGTGGTTGTGGATGCTAATGCTTCCTCTCTTAGATGGTCTGTCTCTTGCAGATCCATCTTTACACTATATGACTTGAGGCCTAGTAGTTTTCTGGGCTGCGAGGATGTGCCAGTGCGGCCCACAGGGCAGTTGCAAGCCATGTGTCCTGTTTCCCCACAGTTAAAGCACTTTTCTGATGCCTAATACTCTGTTTTCTCCTCAGGAGACAGCTTTTTGTGTCTGCTCTTCTGGATTTTTCCTCCTTCAGGCTAAGCCCTACTCACATCAGATGCCTTGGACATTCCTTTCTTGGCTGAATATGCAGGCTGAGTATTTGTCTTATAACCATTGCAGAAGGGAGATTTACTCCTGCTTTGGCCAGAGCAGTGCCTTCTCTCCCCACATTTAAAGTGTCCTGAGCATTTCTCTGATTGCTCTTGGCATGGAGTGCCTGAATTAGATCCCTCCCCAAATTCCAGATCTATGGATTCAGCCATTTTAATGAATTTGGCCTTTGCGACCACCTTCTTCCATTTTGAGATCTCAGGGTTAAAACCTGCTCAATACAGTTCCTGCTGGATAGATGGCTGGAATCCATTAAACAGCTTCACTATCTTCTCCTTTTTATTTGTGTAGCCTACAATGGTAAACAGCTCCTGTAACTCCCCAACATAGTCTCACACACTCATCTTACTCTGCTGCAGGTGCTGTAGCTCACTACGTTGTTTATTTTGATAGTTGATTGGAAAGCAATCATTGAACAATTCCTTAAAAAAATGTTTCAAGGACCACTCCTCTGATGCCCACAATACTTCTCGCAAGTAGAATGTCCATGCTCTTGCTATCAGAAATTTGAATATCATGAGAACCTGATGTTCTTTCTGCACTAGTCCATATTTACTTAACATAGGATGTAGAGTGAGTCATGAACTGCAGGAAAGCTTGCAGGTTCAGGGATCTCCCATACTTGGCCAGTGGCATCAGTTTAATTAATGATCTAGGAGGGTTGTGTTTCACTCTACCCCTCTTAGCAAACTTACTTGCCCTTTTTTTTTTCTTTCATTGTCAATCATCATTCTCCTCTCCTAAGGAGGATGACAATGGAGAATCCTTGTCCTCCAATGTTGATGATCCTGGGCTCAATGGCTCCTCATTATTGCTGAGACTGTCGGAGTCACTGTTCCTATTAGAATTACTGGAGTTATTATCCTCACTGCTCTCTAACAACTCCAGGTCTCTGGAATTGTTCGCTGACTTCTTTCTATCCTCCTTTATATGCTCAAAGGTGCATCCAAGCACACTGTCTCTTGCTCCTTGCTAGAAGGGACATATCCTATCAGTTCTTTCCTTTTTTGTTTTCTATTTATCTTTGTTTAGTGCTTGGTGTGTTATACAGTTTATTATACTTTTGAGCTCATTAAAAATGGGCTCAGAAGTTGCCTGCTTGGACCAGCATCGTCTATCTTTCCTCATGGAGTGCTGCATCTGGTGGATTTCTCTTGCCAGATGCTTTTTCTGTCTTAGACATTTCCAGAGTTCTTCTTGTGAAGGAACTCTCATTTCATCTATCCTTTTTTTCTCAGCCATTGGTTTTTTTGGGGGCTCCACTAATTATCCAGGGCTCTGAGAGCAAGTCCTGGTCATCTGATTCCTGGTCTTCTCCTGGAGACCCCCTATTTTTCCATGCTAAACCAAAATTACCTTCTGGCTGTTCCTTCTTGTGTGGTTTTTGGTTCTCGGCCCCCTCTGCCTGAGAGGCCAGTGATGTGAGTGTCTTTTTTGTTCAAGTGTTCATTAGCTCTTGTTGAGCATTGGTCATGTCATCTCTTACTGGCTGAGTGGCTTCTGACTGTTCTGTGGACACATTCTTGTTATTCAACATGTCAGGTCCTGTGCCACAGTCCTTTATCTGTTGATGTAAGGTCTCATCTGGCATCCTATTTTCCTGCAGGAATTCTCTATTTGTGTGTGAAGTCACATAACTATTTTTTGTTGATTCTTCATCAGTGTCACTACTAATACTGATGGACGTGTTTTTTTCTCTCCACAACTCATCTGGCATTGGCTGGATAGTTGGTTCTTTATTTACTCTACTGCTCCTCTTTTCTATTGTAGCAGTAAACTCAGAATCTGCCAGAGCAGTTCCTAGTGGTTTCTTCACCAGAGCAGGAGTTTTGTTGTATAGGTCCCTGCCTGGCTCAGTCTCCAAGAAAGTCGCTTTGCCCTGGTTCCAGGCAGCAGAATTATTACTCTTTTGTGGTTGGTTTGCCACACTCAGAGTCACACTCCTGAGCCAGGCTAAATATCTAGTGGGATTATCAGCTGACATTTTCAAAAGGTTGACTCACAACTAGGATGCCTGCAATTGATCAGACCAGAGTGAACTCACAAAAAGGGAGTCAGTTGTTTTCTAAGCTTGTAGAACTTTTGATAGGTTTAAAATATATATTGGTAGTCCACCGGATATAGCAGAGCACAGTCACACTTTAGAAGTCTTGCAGTTGAGAACCATTATAAGTCCTATAAAATTGCAAAACCTGCCTAGACAAATTATCTAAGTCCTTTTATACTTCAGAGAGATACAGAGCCAGTAACTATGATTTGTCCAACCCCAGGCTAAACCATGAGACCCAGAGTAACTCTGTTACACTTGTTACAAGAGAATATTCCCTAAAAGAAAACTGTCAGGCAGCACAGTCATTGGAGAAGTCATATCTCAGCACTCTTGTCAGCATTGTTGATGCCCATTAATATGAGATGGTCATATGCAGCCCAGGATAGCAGTTTTATGCAAATATCAGTGAGGTTTTCAGATGAGGGTATATGGTGAACTTCTATATCCCCATCCTGGATATGTTCTCAGATATAATCGTGTTATATATCTATATATTTTGCTCTGGCATGCCCTTTTGTCAACTTGGCAAGAGCAATGAATGAGTTATTGTCTACTCAGAAAGCTGCCAGTAGCGGTTGCATCATATCAATCTCTATCAGAAAATTATGCATTCAGAGCACTTACTGAGATTCCCTGGTCATTGCTATATACTCTGCCTCTGTCATGGATAGCACCACCGTTTGTTGGCATTTTGAACTCCATGAAACTAGGTCTCTAGCCATTATAAATACATACCCTGATGTTGACTGTCTCATATCATGGAAAAGCTGTCAGTAGTAGTGACCACACAGGAGAGGCTATTGGCAGGGGGTCAACAAGTAAAAAACATTGGATTAGCATTTTGATGCACAATAATAATAGTTTTGCATACTCCAAGGACAAAAAACATGGTGATCACATGGTTGCTGAACTTTTGACCACTTTTGGGGCTACAATCCCTCAAAATTATGAAAATGATTCAAGTAAATCATAGATTAGAATTTCATTCCGCAATAATAATTTTGCAATTTTGGCTGACTAAGCATGTTAAGCAGCTAAAAAGTACAATTTAGACTTGAGTAGCCTCATACTTCATCTTTCCAGGCAAAAACATGGCAACTGCTGTGGTCGCTGCATTTCTGACACATTTTAGAGTCATAACAAATTAAAAGCTGCATATTGGTATGCGAATACAAAGAAATTCTAGATCATGGCACTTTCAACCTCAAAAATCCAGTGACTGCTGTGGTTGCCACAATTTTCACTACTTATGGGGCTCAAACTGCTCAAAGATGTGTTAAAGGAAACAATGTTTGACTACAAAACACACATGTCATGACCTTGTCATTTATTGTGTATGCACATACATGCTTTATAATCTTTTATATTATGTTGCTTACTAATACATGTGTTTATATTATTTCTGCTCCACTTATGTCTCATTATTAAAAATGTATTTAAGATACATTGCACTCTGAAGTTCGAATTACCTTTTATCTTTGAACTTCAGGTGCACATTCCCTCTGCTGAATTCTGTTACAATGAACACTGATGACGCCCAAAGCTTGGTCAGTAACAAATATAACAATAGTGTTACTGTACCAAAAGCTTGCGGTGGGCGTGCTATAAGTGATGTGAGGAGTCCCAGGCAGGTCCCAGAGAACGTGTCTATGAGAATAAAGTAAAGTTGGAAGAAGGTCGGCAAGTGTCAAGCGCTAAGACAAAGCGCCTATGAAAGAAGCGGTAAGTGAACACGGCAATGAGAGCGGCAAAGAACACGGTAAGCTTAGCAAGGTCTAAGCATTGTTAATGCCTGCTGTATCTGCAAGGCACAAGGGTGTCGAGTATTAGCAAGAGTCTGCAACTGCCGATAACTTTGACATTGCCAACCGTAAATGAGATTTGGACCGTAAGGGAGACTGGAGTAAAGGAAGCAGGAAACTCTGTTCTTGGCTGGGTATGTACAAGTCGGTAAGTACTTTTTATACTACAAGGAGTTCACCGTCGCCAGTGACTAACCATTGCCAAAAGGCAGTAAACTAGAAAATTTTATAGGGGTAGCTCCAACTGTTTCAGATCCCTACCGTCCATTCAAGACCCTTAGCGACGCCAGGTGGCAGATTGCAATGCTAAACCATCAACTCATCACTCTTCTGTCTGTCCAAAGTGCTTAGCGATGTCAAGCGCCAAATCAAGGCGCTAAGCGATGTCAAACGCCAAGGTCAAACGCCAAGCTGTCCGTCAGTTTTTGATAGATCGTCAGTCTTCTTTCCAAGCGCTGTTGTCAGTGACTGATGCCATTTGTCAGTTGTCATTCTGTCTGCCGTTGGCGCTATCATTGATTGGATCTGCTTCTTGCCATGCACAGCTGTCAAATATTGCCAAAATTGGTTAATTAGGGCACGCTAAGGTATCCCGAGCCAGTGCCACGTTGCTGTAGCCTGCCATTGATGCGCTGATCCTGTATGGGGTCCTATCATCTCCCCCCAACTGAAAAATTGACTGTCCTCAGTCACCAAATAAGGCTACCGTTACCGCTTTTGTGACAAGTGGTCCGTGCGTTCTTGAGATTTTGTTTATAGTCCTGGCGCATAAGTTTGGACTTCACCTCTCTTCTCTGATTTTACCTGGCGCTCTTCAAAAATAATATGTCTTTCCGTCCTGGCGCATAAGTTTGGACTTCACCTCTCTTCTCTGATTTTACCTGGCGCTCTTCAAAAATAATATGTCTTTCCGCATTCCAACTCTGCCTCCCGTACCGTCTTGTGAGGCCCAAGATGCCGCCTCTGCCTATATTGACAAGGCAAACAAATTTATTAGGCACATCGAGGATGTGGGTGCAGAGGTGCCTTCAAACTTGATTATTGCCATGATGAAATTGTTGGAACGCTGGTATGAGGTTCGCATTCTTGGCATAGGGTGGGATCGAGAGATCAAGGTGCGGGAGTGGTGCCGAGCCCGCTATGTTGACAATCGTGGCGCTGAGTGGTTAGCGCCTCTCTCCAGATTTGTAAGTCTCTATCAGTACTTGCCGCCTTGTTACTGATTGGGTCCCTAGGCGCCTCCTCCTGTCCCCACCATTGAGGACAAATTGGAGGATATCCTTTCTGGTGCCTTGCCAATGATGGTAAGCGCTCCTGCGCCTGAGTTTTTGATTTCTAACTTAGCTGTAGTCTGATCTGTCTTCCCATAGCAAACAAGAGGTGTTAGCGCCTCTTGCTAATTTGCAGGTGGATGCTGAGATGGCAGCTATTCGCAAGAATGTGCTGGAAGAGGCCTCCTAAGATGCCAAGGAGAGGACCAAGGCCTTGGAGGAGTGAGAGGCCGTTGGCGAGAACCTGGTCGCCAGCGAGAAGTTGCCAGTTGCAAGGAGGCAGGTGTCAGGTGAGAAGGATTCCCATGCCGGTAGTGCCTGAAGCCCAGCACTGCTGGCAAGCAACTCAGGCTCTCCGGTCAAGCCTGGCAAGACATTGAAAAAGAAGGTAAGTTTGGGCGTTCTTACTGCTGGCGCCCGTCATTTATCCCATTCTAAGTCTCGTAAGGCTGCCGCCCCTCGTTACATGGTAAGTCGGTTACGCCAAGTTACTTTGCCTGCTAACCAACTAGTTGGCAGGTGCCAATGCGAACTTCCTTTAGCGATGCAGAGCTGAAGAGTTTGCTGGTAGCGCGACAAGATGAGGCGGTTTTGGATGAAGGAATGGAAGCAGGGGTGGTCTTGCCGGAGATGAAGGACAAGAGGATGGCAAGCCCAGCAGTAAGATGGGAGTTCAAGGATTCCCAAGGAGCGATAAGTACTTTAGCTTTTTCTACCACATTTGTTAACATTCCTGAGTGCGACAAGTGCTGGGCCGACAACGACCCAGAGGGGTGTTGGTATCCCACCGGTGGCCAGCCCTGCTATCGGTGCGGTATGCTGAAACAGGCTTGCACGCTGGATGGCGCTAAGAGTTGCGAACGTGGTGGAGCCCCCGACGCGGTAGTGGAGCGCACTTTCAAGCGCGCCGTCCTCGTCAAGAGGGTGTGGGAGTTCGTTGAGGGGGAGAGGAAGAAGAAGGCCACTGAAGACGCGGCAACCATCAGCAAGAGTTCCCTGGCGCTGCCGATGCGTCAAGGGGACAAATACGCAACAGTTGGCAACCATGGCGCCGGCGAGCGCCAAGGGACTATGGTCCCTTCGAAACAACAAGTCTCTTCGCCTGCCAAAGGGAAGGGCAAGGCTAAGCGCGCACGGGTAGTAGAGTCTCCTCCCCCTGCCTCCAAGGATGTTGAGATGGAGGAGCTAGAGAAGGCGCTTGCTGCCAGTCGCCTGCTGCTAAGGGATTCAGAAGCCGGGCCAAGTAAGTTGCTTTCTCCTATCCACTTGAGGGGGGTTTCTCTGCCGACTGCCGATGATGAGGACAACGCGGGTATGGCCCCCCTGCCAACGGAAGAGCAGCAGGAGGTGGCGCCCTCGGCAGTGGCAGCGGCTGGCAGTGACGAAGACGCAGATGGGGAGGAAGACAAGACCTTGGCAACTTAGCGCAAAGGTGACGAAGAGGAGGCACCAGCAAAGGAGGCGGTAGAGGGAGAAGGGGAGGGAGCGGCAGGAGTAGCTAGGAAGGAGCCTGAGTGGCGATGGCTCCCTCCCTACGGTAACGCCGCCCCCTGGGAGGTGTCAGATCCTGAAGACGTTGCCGGACTGGAGCCTAGGCACCCCGTGGTCGCCAGAGTCAATCCCACTTGGACTCCCCAGCCGCAGCCAATGGTTACCGGCGATGCTTTCAACTGGCTGGGGCAAGACCTCGTATATCCGGTGGTTGCGCTTAACTCACGGGAGATGCTGGAGAGGTTTTTGAGGAGGGCGGCAACGATGGAGTTGGCAATGGAGTGGGAACAGGAACGAGTCCAGGGCCAGCTCATGGCGCTTTGCTTGCGCTATTCTAACTTGGGTCGCAGCCTGCATGTCCTGCGCGATTACCAAGTGGATTGCCAAGCCGCCCTGGACTGGCAAACCACTAACAACATCTTGCCTGGCGACCTCCTACCTCTTTGTGATTCCTCCCTGCCACTTTCCAACGACTCCTTGCTGATGGACAATGTTAGTGAATAAACGGACCTTAGCGTAGATAGGCCATTTATGTATATTTTTCTTGTTGCCGTTCACGGATATATATATTTTTTTTGCCATTTCATTGCCAAGTGGAAGGATAAGTCCAGTCTGAGTTAGCACACCAGCACAGGGTAAGTAAAGGGAAGACGAGCGGTAAGCATTTTAAGTTAGGTTTTAGCAATAGCAAGAGGAGAAGTAGGTGAGGGACTTAGTCAAATTTTGAGGAAAAAGAGAAACGCTCAGTAAATCATTGTAGCGAAAAACCCTTGGCGAGAGTTGCGCAAGGCGCTTAAGCGTAGGCAACATGCTAGCGCTGCGGCTTGACTATGTAAGGAATTGTCTGTTGGATATAGTACAGTAAGTATCGGCAAGAAAGATAAGTAAAGTAAGTAATAGCAAAAGAGAGCTTATCAATATAGTCTTTTCTAATCATTTTCTTCTTCTTCAACCAGAGTCAGCAAATCATCATCGTCCAATAATTCTGTTTCTTATTTGTTCCCTGACAAGATACGGCAATAGGCAAAATGCGGCAACAGGTCGATGCAGTACTGAACCATCTAATTCACAGAGCACGTAAGCACCTCCACGGTTACAAGAGATCACTACCAAGGGTCCTAGATAGCGCGGGCACATTTTTTTGTTGTATGAGGTTTCAATTTTGGAGTTGCGCATAAGCACTAGCGCTCCTCTCAGGAAGTTGTAATCCTTGATAGTAGTGCTATGCTCAGTTTCGAATCATAGTGCTGCTTGGTGACGGGCACTAAAGACTACCTTGTGGAGTCGCTCTAAATCTTCTTTCCTTTGTTGGAGATCAATAGCTTGTCTGGCAATCAGATTGGTAGTCGCTAAGATGCTGTTAGGTGCTGGCTGCAAATAAGTTGCTTCTATAATGTCAGCAGGAAGTAAAGAATGGGTGCCAGTAGCCGTGTAATAGGGAGAACAACCCATGCGCTTATGAATGGTAACTCTTTCTGACCAAAATACTGAATATGTCACCTCACTCCAACGAGACTCGTCGCCATTGACCGCCTTGAAGAGCGCTTGCTGAACGTCAAAGTGTGGTCTCTCTACCAGGCCATTGGCGCGTTTGTTGTAGCCCGATACTCGAATGTGATGGATATTGTATTTCTTGGCAAGATAGGTTAGCGCTTTGATAATTGGCGCACCGTTATCCGTGACGATTTCTCTTAGCGCTCCCCAACAGCAAATGACGTCCTCAAATAGCCACTTGGCGACCACCTCCATATTTTCTCTCTGAAGCATTCGAAATTCAGGCCAGTGGATTAGCGAGCAACGACCTTGAATAATGTACTTGTAGCAACCGGATTTGGGTATGTGCATGGTATCGATGTAGATTTTGCTGAAGAGGGGAGCTGGCATTGCAACGGTTGGCGGGATAAGCACTTGGCGGGTTTGTTGAATTTGGCAGAGGTGGCAAGTCCTAATGTACCAGGTGATGTCGGCACTAGCATGTGGCCACCAGAATCGTTTTAAAAGGGAGGCTTGGGTAGCATACAGACCTCTATGTCCTAGCTCGTCATGCATGGCACACAGGACATGTAAACAATTTTCTGGCTTGATGATCAGCTTGTGAGCGCCATCTTGATTCCGTCGCCAAAGGCGGTTGTCAGTAAAGAAGAAACGGGTAGCATATTGGATAAAGGTCGCGTATTGTTTGTCGGTAAGGCCTGCGGGTTGCTTAAGGTCTTGTATCCATTGTTCAACTATTAACAGACGACTGTCTTCCGCCTTTGCCTTGGCGGATCAGGGAACGGCATCATAGGTCAGGTTTCTGCTGTGGGGTTCTTGTACAACTTTTACTGGAGGCAAGTCTTGTCCAAGGATGCTTGCCATGTAGAATGTGAGGGGTGCACTAAAGATTTCTGGGTGGTAAGGGACAATGGGATGTAAAAGAATACTGGTAGGCTGTTGCCGTTGTAATAAGGGAATTGGCTGTTGTATGAGGTGCACAAAACCATGTAATCGGTTGATCCAATCCTTGAAATCGCTATCCGCCTGTAGATCCTCTGCTGGGTCGCCAGGTTGCCGTGGTTGCCTAGAGAGTCCATCTGGGCCATGGAAAGAGCTCTTGATGTGTACCAACTCAAAGTGAAACATAAGAATAGTGACCACCCAATGGTTCATGCTAGCGGATGGCTGGATATCGGGATTTTGCAGCATGCCTTTGATGTACCTAGCGTCGATTTCTACAATAAGGTTCTGCACGCCAATCAAATACATCTTTAGCGACTGGAAGGCTTTGAAGAGCCCATAGAGTTCTAGTTTAGGCTGGCTGTAGCGAGATTCTCAGTCGTTTAGCATGAGAGACCCAAAGCAGTTGTAGCGTCGCTGTTTCTGATTGTCGCTAAGGCACTGGCACAAGAAGTAGCCAACAGCAATGTACGAGGTATCCACTGCCAAGATAACAGGGTTGGCAGAGCTATAATCGATAGGGACTAGGGGCTTGGCATCTTGTAGGGCTTTTACTAAGTCTTGTTGTGCAGTGACCTGGTCTGGCCCAAATTTGAAGGGCTTGTTGGCACGGATGAGTCGGTTAAGGGCGTGTGCGCGATGGGCAAAATTCTTGACAAATATCCTGAGAACACCCATGGTACCAAGAAAGGCGCGATCTTCAGATAAGTCGCGGCAAGGACCCCATCGCTCCAGGAGTGCTAAGCGAGACTCGTCGGGAACATGTCCATTGGGAGTGCAGATGTGACCAAGTATTTTGAACCTTGGCATGCAAAGGAGGAGCTTGTGGCCGCTAAAGGTTCCACCGCTATACTTCATATATTGGAGAACCCGGTTGAGCAGGAGGAAAAACTCCCATAGCGCTAAGTGAATGTTGGAGTTTTTGGGATGGGTTGCTGGTAAGCCATTTACGAGTTGCCAGTCTTTGGGGCCTTTGACGCCAACATCATCAATGAAACTAAGAACGTTATGTGGAATCTTGGGTTGGAGGATGAAAGTGATGTCGTCATGGAATATGGGGACTGAGTTTGTCCAGCCCATCAGTAAAGTGACTAGGCGCAATGCGCCAAACAGAGTTTGAAAAGTAGTGAGATCCCGGGAAGAAGGGTGTATCAGGCGTTTGTCGTAGCCAACGTAGAGGTCAAGGGTGGCGCCACAAATACGCCCAGCAAAGGACTTGGCAACGTGGTCAGGAAAAGGCGGTACGCCAGAGTGTCGTATGGTAACTTTATTCAGCGGTTTGAGACTGTGGACTATGCGTAGATTGCTGTTCTTTTTGAGGATGCAAAACCACCGGAAGCGGTAAGAGCTATTTGAGGATTCGTAGACGCCAGCCTGTATCTTAGTCCTTATAATTTGGATTCCAGGCGGTAACGGTCGGTTGTGCTCAGTCCACAGCATGTGAGGAATGGTTGGGATTACGACAGGCAGAAAGAAGTCTGTATGGAGGCTGCCACGTTCCGAGTCCTCCCAAGCAAAGGCTTTATTTTGCTTAGCCACGAGGTCAGTAAAAACATCCAACTCATCTTTGGTCAAAAACCCGGTATCATGTTCCTTGGCGAACTGTTGCTGGTGTTCTGCGGTAAAACGTCCTGTGGGCTGAAAGGGTGGCGGATTCGGTGATAAGGTTGGCATGTCAGCAAGAGGGTCACCTATGATCTAGGCGCTCGATTCTAAATGTCTCGGGAGAGTGCGTAGCGACGGGTTTTGTTTTGAGTGCGATGATACGATGCTGTACCAGCAGTCAGGGACACAACATGCACCAGCAGTCAAAATAAACATTTAATTATGGGCTGAAAACTGTAAGCCTCCTGGTAGCAGTCTCAACAAATTATATCTCCAAAAACACCCCAATAAATACACAGACAGTACAGAACAAAGGGCAGGGACCAGCTCAAGCTATCAACTCAACAATAGTCCAACCACTGTTATGGGGAGGGGAAGCATGGGAGCTGGCAGAGGTGACAAAAAGGGGATCAAATTGTGATGATCTAGATCAAGATCTGATCTGACAGTCCCCAATTTGATATGACTGAAAGGGGAAAGGGAAAGAAGCATGGAGGGATGTCAAAAGAGATGAATAGAATGGTGGCACATGCATTGAATGGAGGAAGGGAGGGATGAATGGAATGGTGGCACTGAAACATGCATTGAATGGAGGAAGGAAGAGATGAATGGAATGGTGGCACTGAAACATGCATTGAATGGAGGAAGGAAGAGATGAATGGAATGGTGGCACTGAAACATGCATCACCAAAATGGAAAATGGAACAACAAATTAGGTCAGGAATGCTGGGAGGTCAAGAGCAAAAAGTCATGTGATCTGGTGGTCTGTGCACTGGAAAATTAGTATAAATAGTCCAAGTAGAGTAGAGAATAACCAGGCATTTGATAGGCAAAGGCTCAGTGGTTCCCAGGGAGTGAATCACCTAGGCTAGAGTTTATTGAACCTCTTCTTGGAAGTCTATTGGAAAACAAAGGCTCGGTAGTTCCCAGGGAGTGAACTGCTTAGGCTGGAGTTGACTGAGAACCTTCTACTGCCCATCAGAATATTTGATATTCTGTGAAGCACCCAATACATCAAGTTTTTATCATCAAGCACCAGTGTGGATTAGAGGTCACTTTCTAAGACTTCAAGAAAGCCCCAGAACTATCAGTACTACTTGCAACCAAGTACTACAGCGACTAGCTTATATTTCTTTTTGACTTGAACCCCTTTCCTTTTGGGAGCGTTAGCTTGGTTATATACAGAGGTGGAAAGGGGAACTGTAGCCTGAGGGGCAGCAAGTCCGAGAACAGCAGGAGACAAGGCTCTGGGAAGGGTAGTGAAATATGTATTGGTAGATGCAATATTTTGAAAAGATTTGGAAGCGGTAAGGTATAAGTACGCTAGAGCAGAGTCGGTAATGTTTGGGTTTTTCTGGAAAAGCTCAGCGTTGGTAGTGGATAAGGGAATTAAAACTTCTTTGTCAAGACAAGTGGTAGACATAATATTTACAAGACCAGTATAATAGTCATATTCCAGCATCAGCGCCACATCTCCATGATCGTCGCCAATCACCTCCTCGATGGTTTGTGAAAACACCTGTGGGGTCATTCATTGGCGTGTTGGTTGGTAAACTCCAGAGGCTTAGCGAGGGTGCCTTTTTGTTGTCCTCTAGGGAACGTTGGCACCGTTCGTCGGATTCCAGAATTTGGGTCGCTAATTGTTAGGGTCGTTTTGTCGTCAGTAACAGTCTTGACGACTGATTGTGCCAAGACGTCAAAGGGTCTGCCAAGAAGTAAATCATATGCCGGGGATGGTAAAATGTGTATCTGGAGGTAGAAAGTGATATTGCCAAGTGTGCAAGGAACATTCTTGGCGAGGCCTAAGGATCTGTCTACCGTACCGTTAGCGCTTTGCATGTTTAGTATAACGGTAGGGTTATATATGAGGCCTAAGTCGTTAGCGATTTCCGCAGCCATGGAAATGATTTGTTAACCGCTATCCACAATTGCCTCTACCTCATGCTTGTTGTCTACAGTTAGTGCGACCGAGCAAATAGTGTGTGATTCTTGAGTGACGGTAAGGATTGCGGGGTCTTCTCCATGGTCTACTGACCTAAGATAGGTCTCCACCGGGTCCACAGAGGTGGCGTTAGCGACGGTGTTGGCAGGAGGCTCATCGGTGGCAGGAGAGTCAATAGTAACAGAAAAACTGGGAAGCGCATTGTCGAGTTCATCAACCTCGGCAATGGCTGTCGCCAAGGGTTGTCAGGGAGTGACTGCTGTTTTGACCTGGTTGCGGATGTCTGGGGCAATGCTACAAAGTTTTTCAACTGATAAGGTAACAGCGGTTTTTATAATGCAGCTGAAGACGTGGTTTGATTTTTCTATGTCGAATATTGGCGTGGTTGGTCAGTAACCCCCTTCAGGATGCTTCTCGGGAGCGGCAAAATTTCTCTGTGCGGAAGCATGATATCGGTCGGGAATCCCTGAGTAGGGATAGAGCGGCTGCAAAGGCGGTTCAGGAGCAGCAGCGGACAAAGACAGTTCTGAAGTTGTAACTGGCGGTGCGGCAGGAGCAGGAGTCGGTAACTTGCTAGCGGGAGGCATTGGCTTGTATCCTTTAAGAGGTTGTTTAGGCTGCTTAACTTCAACCCCATCAAAAACCTGATTCTTGAGCAAATCTAGCTCCTTCTGTAGCTTGGCGATACATTCTTCCCATGAGAAAGTAGGATGGTCGCCAACGCTGTCGAAGTGTAAGACCTCGTGAATCATTTGCTGTTGGGTCGCCTGTTCAGAGTCAGGGTTGGCGTTACCAAAAAGGGTGCCAGTAACGATTTGTCCTGGATTGCGCCTATGCTATTCATCAACCTGCTCCTGGAAGAACTTCTTGTCTGGGTAGTTGGGAATGGTGGCGCCAGTGATTAGAACTATCTTGCCATTGATAGCCCTTCAAATTCTTCCTTGCCAAATATAATTTTCTAAAGTTGCACAGCATCCTCTAATCATAGTATGGCCAATTTCCCCACAGAAGTGGCAAGGGCCAGGTGCGGGTACATTAGCGGGTTGGTTAGCAGTGAGGTTGGTTGTGATCATGGTTTCAATTTGAGTTATAGCGGAAGCGACAGCAGCGGTAATGGCAGCATTGAGCTCCTCTTTCTTAACGTAGTCGGTAGCAGGAGGTGGGATGGGAATAATACTATTGGTTCGCTCAGGGGGTGGGCTCGTCCTAGCGCATTGTATCCCAACGCCGGTGTCTGTTCTCTTGAGAACCCATTTACCGGCTTCAAAGACGTCGGCAACGTTATATGGTTCCTCTGGATGATGGGCCTGCTGGACAATTTCTAGGCAACGAGCTATACGAGTCCACAACAAAGTCAGAATGTCTTGTTGGAATAGGCAACATTCCTCGTTAATATAGAGCTTGCCGTTTTGCAAGAGCCATCTAGCAATTTTCTGGAACTCATAGTAATACATAGAGAACGCGCCAAGCGAGGATGTGCCGTTGTCGAATGATTCCTGTACTAATTTCTGCAACTTGTTTACTGTGTATTGGGTAGCCTCCTCTGCGCCAGGGTACAACTGGATTACTGCCGTCTTCCAGTCTTCATACAAAGCACCTTGGGCTGGAACTGGTGGTGTGGCAGGAACAAAAGCGGCAAACTCAGCAAGACCTGTCCATGTCTCTGCCGTGTCATATGACACATACCTTGCTGCGTATTCCTTCATCTGTGTGTGGTCGCTGATTCCACAATCCCTGAATAAATACTCTAATTCCTTGAAATACTGGGAAAGCTCCCATGGCTTGGACTTGTCCCATTTCAGTGCCGAAAGTGATTATGTGGCAGCATGCGCTGGACTTGTTGTTCCATGGCGACTGTGGTGCCGAGTTGGGTTAGCGGATGTGGGGAAGGAGTTCTAGGTAATGGCGATGGGGTAAGAGAAATAACGAGTTGAGAAAGAGGTGTTAGAGGAGTAATCCTGTATGGGGTCCTATCAACACGAGGAATCAGATTGAAATATGAGAAGATGGAATAAACAAATTACAGCACCCACATGACTGCCCAAAGCGACCTGGCCAAGATAAAATTTTAGATTTTGACAGAAGCGATTGAAAGAGCTGCTAGTGGTACAAAGATATGCTATGTTAGTTGTTGTATGGGCAACCTCTAGAGGCTGTGGCTTAGTTACACAGCTGGCAGAGAGAGATCTAAAGTGTATTAGAATATATACTGACAATATCATAATAGCTACTCACCTGGCAGAGAGAGATCCAAAGAAAACAAGTCTAGAGATTTCCTATGCCAGGTTGGGTGCTTCTGGGGCCTCTGAAGCATGAGAAACAACTGTATAGTACAACAAAACCTTAAAAACTCAAAAATTGCCTACACAAATAATTGCACAAATAAGAGGCAAACTCTGGCAAACTCTGGCTTATATAAGCAGTCTGGAAGCGGTGCTGAGGGGTTCACACTTGTCTGAATGGTAGCTAAAGAACCAGAGCACCTCAAGGGCTGAGAGTAATACTAACAGATAGTGTTGAAAGAATAGAAACAGTAAAATGAAATAATGTTAGAAGAAATAAGAGAATAAATGAAGGAAGAGTGAAGAGATAAGGAGTGAGAAAAGGAAGAAATGAGGAGTTCCCTGACAGCTGTTTTATATAAAAGAAATATAGAGAGAGGTGAGAGAATGAATAAGAAAAAGATGAGAACTATAATACACAAAAGAACAACTGGTATCGGAGTGAGATAGTCTTGTATGGCCATAGCTGGCTGCAGACTTACTATAGTGTATAGAGCTTAATGCGGTGGAAACTTCCTTAAATGTCAAGCTCAATAAAACTATGGTGAGAGATGAGGAGGAGCTCATTGTGTGTCACCTTTTGCAGAGTAAAATAAGCAAAGCAGCAAAAATGAGAAAGAAAAATAAATAAATGAATTTGCTACTCTGCAAACTGCAAAGAAACAACATGAACATGAGGAATAGATAATGAGAGAGTGATTGTGTGCACTCACCTGTGCTGCAATATAAACAGAAAGATACAAAGAGCAGCACAGAAGAAAAGTAAGACCTCTTGGCCCTATTGCTCCTGAAAGCAGCATCTGCCTGACCATAGTGCCATGTCAGAAATGGCCTCAAGATCTTGTGAGAATTCAACAATGAATGCTGAATGCTTGTTGTGCAGAGGCCTTTAAAAAGGATCCTTAAAACCTGCCTTTATGCTAAACATTATTATCTTGTCTAATCTTTGACTGATTACTTTTTACCTTTGAACTTCAGATTAATCACATTGTATTTGTCTATACAAAATACATATTTTTATGGCTATGCTATGACAAAGTGCCATATTATAGAAATGACTGAAGTAAATATTATATTCAGAACTCTTGATATAATAATAATTCATCAATCTTGGCTGATTGAGCAGCTCAAAAATGCAACTTTGACTTTATAAGCCTTACACTTCTTTTTTCTAGGCAAAAACACAGTGATAGCTATGGTCACCATATTTCTGACCTATTTTGAAATCATAACAGGTCAAAAGCTGCATATTGATATGCAAATGCAAAAAAATATTAGATCAAGATATTTCTGACCTCAAAAACCTGATGAATGCTGCAGTCACCACATTTTTTACCTATCCTGATATTATAATAAGTCTAAAGCTGCATATTAGTGCATAAAAGCTAAAAAAATATTAGTTCAAGGCACTCTCAACCTCAAAAGCCTAGCAACTGCTATGGTCACCACAATTCTAACTATTTATTGTCATGAATTGGTCCTGATTGGGACTTATTTAGATTTAAAGGTAGATCATATCTTTTTTCCTGTCTTTTATCTTGTCTCTTCATTTTTTTATTACCTTTATCTCTATTATCAATTTACTTACCTTATTTTCCTTTTTTCATTGTCTTGTTTATCACATTATAAGTCTTCTTAAATCTTAGCATATGATTTTTTATTCTATGTATATAAGGCCTTATATATTTGGTAAAAAACTTAATTTTGTTATTGTTAGTTTTCAGAGAGGCAGATCATATCCCTTCTTCTATCTCTTATTTTGTCTCTTCATCTTTTCATTACCTTTATTTCTATTATCAATTTATTTACTTATTCTCCTTCTTTTATTGTCTTGTTTATCACATTATAAGGCTCATTAAATCTTCGCATATGACTCTTTATTCTACATATATAAAGCTTTATATATTCGGTAAAAGACTTAACTTTGTTATTGTTGGTTTTTAGATTTGATTTCTTAAGTCAAATCCTGACATTTATAAGGCTCAAACTCCTTAAAAATGCTATATTATTGAATTGACTTAGGTAAATAATACAATCAAAATTCTTTGTATAATAATAATCTAGCAATTTTGGCTAATGAAACATGTTGAGCTGCTAAAAAATGAGATCCTCACTTATGAGCCTTATGCTTCCTTTTTCTAGGCAAAAACATGGCAACTGCTATAGTTGCTGCATTTTTGATCTGTTTTAAAGTCATAATTGGCCAGAAGCTGTATATAGGTCCAGAAATGCCAAAAAATATAAGTTTGAGGCACTCTCAACTTTAAAAACCCAGCAACTGCAGTGGTTGCTGCAATTTTGAGTTATTTTGGTATCAGAATAGATCAAAAGTGCTGTATTATTTACTTGCTACAAAAAAATAATATATACATTACTCTGAGGCACACTTCACCTCCTAAACATTTTTTCTAGACAGCTAAACTCTGGTGTTTCTATTTTCACTGAGTTGATCATCTGATACATATCATACCCTCTGCAAAAATGGCTGTGCATCACATATGTCTTGCTCAAGTGATAAAACACTATTTATAAATGCTATAGCTGCCACAAATAAATTCTATGATTGTGCATATAAGCATTTATTATTCGTGTGCATCAATATTATACTAATACTTCAGATCAGTCAACCATGACATTGATAGTAAGGAATAAGATACACTTACACTCATAGTTACTTATTCATATGAGATATGTTTTAGCATAAACTTTTCCTGATGTAGCATGTTGAACAGCTCAACAGAGCAATTTTAACTGTCTGAGCCTTCTCCTTAAATCTCACTAGCCATTGTCTATGAAACAAATATGAGTGACTATAGCTGTCACTATATTTCTTAGCTATTTTATTGTTAAAACAAGTGACCTACTGTATATCAGCACATTTATACAAAACAAGATTGGTTTGAGGCATTACCTAGCTTAAAAACTAAACAACTGCTGCAGTTGCAGCATTTTTGAGCCATTTTATTGTAAAAACAAATCCAAAGCTGTATATTAGTTTATATAAGTTTGAGATATTCCTAGAAATTTTATTCTCAACTTTAAACAATAAAATCTACTTTTAGCATATTCAGATAACACTTTATATGATATGCAAAATATATATCCAAGGTCTGTAGTATTTTAAACATCTATATAGCTATAAAAATATATATATATTTTATAACAAAATATCCAAGATATTATAATTTGAAGTATGTTATGCAGTATGATATTCTCTCAAGTATATATAAGACTCAACAACAGTTTCTTCTTTAATTCTTCTGTAGTTTTTATACTGTTACTTTGTCAATCTGTCTTGTGATTATATAAGCACAACTACAAATTGTGTGCAGAGTCAATTGACATATATCTAAATTAGTCAGGAGTCTGAATATATAGCAGATATCAGTAAGCAGTTTGACAACTGCTAAGTAACTTTGCTGCTCACTCACTTTTCTATCTTCAAATTCTAGCTCATCATACTAGTAAACACCTCTCTTATCAAATTGATTCAATATAATAATACCTTCTCTTTGTCTCTACAGAACATTATTGTCTGAGCAGTATCTCCCTCAACAGATATGTCAATAATTTATACCAACCCTCCAAAATGTTACAAAGCAAATGACAACCAATGACAAGGCCACTAAGGCCACTCTCCACAATGTCTTCTCTAATAAAAAAAATGCTTCGAAATAAAATCAGCAAACATATCTTTAGATACACCTAGTAGTCAGTGCTTAGTAACACTAGCTTCAACATGACTTCTGAACTCATCCAAGAATGAAATCAATCTGGGCATAGACAAACACACAAATCTGCAGAAATATTAGAAACATATAATACTAGGCCAAGATTTCCAGTGTCAGGCAATAGAACATGCTATTATCATTCTAGTTTCATTTTTGACAATCAACATAGACAGCATAATATTTGACACCAGCAATATCCTACTTATTCAGTTCAATATTGAATGGCCTAGCCTCACTCTAAAATAGTATAATCTTCCCTAGCAAAAAGACATGCTAGTTTTGGCCAGCAGATTCCACACAATTGATTTTCTACAGCAATTTCTGCATGCTAACAAGCTTTAACTTTATGAAGACTTTATTGAAGATATTGACAAGCTTGATGAGACTCACAAAAGCATATATTCTTGAGCCCTACTTGTCAGCAAGCTCAAAGAGCTGACCTCTCAGTTGCAACAGATAACTTTGGTCACAAAAATAATCAACAAGAATGAGTGCATTTATGATTATATGTAATAATATTTTTACTTAGACCAAATCTATAATCAATCTGGCACAGCTTTAATGAAAGATCAACTAGCTATCACATTCTACAATGCTGACTTGTACTCTAATTCAGTCAAACTGTTATTTAACACATCAAAGGCATACAATGCTGTTCATGTCCAAGCTAAAGACATAGCCAAAGCCTCATGTTCCATTATAAAAATTAGTGAATTCAAAGGTCAACCAATTCCAACTCAGCAAGCTTGCAAAAAACTTATTAATACAATTGAAACATTAGATCAATAATTAGGTTAGTAGACTAACTACTAAACCTGTATTCATATCCGTTATCTGTTTTCAGCTACAAATAAAGACAAAGACTAGGCCCACTCTAATGAAAATATTTCTGCATATAATAAAACAACATCATAGCATGACATCATCGAGCAAACACTTCTAGATAACATGTCACTCAAACAATATTTGCATACTCAGAGTTGTGAGGCCTCAGGACTATTATTGAACACACTCAATTTAATCAATGAACTTAGAATACAAAAATAATTAAGGCAAGAGTTATCAGCTTTTTATCTGACACCAACTAATTATTGAACATTTTGTATTAAATCTTTGGCTGCAAATTAACTCTAGCTAATGCAAGTGGCATCAAAAATCTAATCTGAACAAACACCAAAGCAGTGTGTATAGCTCAGTACAGTAGTGGTTCTATGCTGGAGGTGATAATAATTGTTGTTTTTTGGACATTGAATAATACTTTTATAAAAAGCCAAAGATATGAACATTTGCTATAAAGATTTATAACATAGCTATATTTTCCAATCTATGTTTTGGAGACTTTGAACATATCATCACAATTACTATTATCTATATACTTTTTACTCATTTATATCTCAAGAATTATCATTATTTTTAGCACAAAATATATTCATACTATACTAATTAGTGACTATTAGTTATGTGGCTCAAACCAATAATAATAGGTCTGCAACTCTTATTGCTATAAAATTTCTATAACCCTAGCTATTTTATGATCTAATCAACTTGAAATGACTATATTATTAGTTGGCCTCCAACTAATTATAGTTATATATAGTTCAGCTCATTTGCCTTCTTGAGCATTTAATTGTATTTATTTTTTATGATATGATAGCTGCATTTCTCAGCAAGTTGTATAGTCCAATAAAGTAAAAAGTGAGATATTAATATATTGACACTTAAATATATTAATTTTGAATACCTATCAGCTCAAAAACCTAGTGATCACAGTGATTACTGCATTTTTAACCGACTTGTATGAGTAAATCTGGGCTAAAATAACATGTTAGTCTTGACATCAAAATTATTTAATAGAATTCTTTTCTATAAAAATATAGTAATTAGTATATTTGTAAGCCAATATTGCTAGAATCAGATAACAACAAACTAATTCTGCTATTTTGTAATATCTAAACAATAGCATCTGCTTATAGCATATAAAAATTATATGTTACAACATGTGCCAAATATATATCCAATATTGATTCTTTAATAATCAATCAAGATAATTATAACAAAGTTACAAGTTGTAAGAGCTTAAATTATTTATATTACAAAGAATCAGACTAGTTCAATCTATTGACTATGTAATTTTAAAACAAAATATAAACTGCTTAATAAACAGCATATAAGTAAGTATTTATAATGTATGTAAATAAAATTATATTATAATAAATATAATACAATTTTATGTAACTCTATTAACTAAAAGCTATGTGGCTGTGACTACATAGCATACTATGCTACACATCTTCTAATTAAATCAAATTATAGTCTTGCAGCACTATGACAGTCAGGCCATTGATAAATCTAGAATGGGGGCTATTGGAGTCTCCAGGCTCTTGAAATGAATCAGCCATGGCATTGTCCATGTTGTAGTTAATGAGGTCATCCTTAAGTATGGGCTCATGTAAGATGCCCAATAGCCCTGCCTGAAGCAGAAAATTGTCATAGTCCTGGAGTAGAAATAGTATAAGAGTGGGATCAATAGTGTAATCTGTTATTGGTTCTTTGGGCTCAGAAAGAGCCTCATCATTGGATGAGTAGTAATATATCCAAAGCTCATGGACATGAATGTCTTGCTCAATGAAGAGGTACATTCTATTTCAGAATACATTGTTAAAAGCACAATGATTATTCTGCTGCTGCAGCAGCAGGCATTGATGGTCACTAACAGTGGCCTTGTGCCACTCATCCTACTTGGCAAGAGACTAGGAAGTTCTGTAATGTTCGAGGCATTGAAGCCTTTTATTGTCAATTGCCTCAGCTTTTAGCTGTAGCTAATGGTCGGCAAAAAATATGTAGGCCAAGAAAGTGACTCCATAGATGTATGTATGGTCAGCCCAGCTGACCAGAATTTAGTTATAAATGAGGATATATATCATGTCTGAGGTGGTGAAGATGGAGAAAGATGTCTTTGGAATATTAACAGGTCAAGTCTTGAAAGCTGAAGCTTGAAAACAGGGGCTCAAATGGCTGCTCTGTAACCATCTTGTAGTCAGTGATGGCCTCCTTATAGAGGCTGGGCCATGCAAATATGTATGCCAGGTATCTATGCACTGTGGACTTAAAAAGGCAGCTGACATAAATAGCATATACAAGTGCAAACCCAAAAAAAACTGTGCCAATAAATGCATATGGCATGGTCCATAGCCAAACCAGTCTACATGTTAGGCATTCCAGGATGCCCATATAGTAGGGTGTAAGAATCCAGGTAGTCTAAAGCAAATAGCTGCTTTGGGTTGGAAGAATTCAGGCTTATAAAGGCCAGTCTCTCATTTTCCTTGTGGCAATAAATCCATGAAGGAACAATTATATGTGGGACTTGCTTCTACTCCTCAGCGCTTGTGAAGGGTACTGCAATTGTCTGGTATTAGATATTGCTGAGTAGTTGGAATATTGTTCTGTCTTATGCAGTAGGATGACAGTTGAGGGTCACCCACATAAACTTGTTGAGCAGGAGATAGCTCAACTGACACTAACAAATCAGTGTAAACTGGTTGTTGATTAGTGCATGGAGCCAGCAAAACTCTCAAGAGTTATGGGGGAATCCCCGAGGTGCAACTTGGTACACCTTGCTGTTTTAGAATGTTGGCATGACATTGCTCTATTTGTCAGTCTTGAAGGCTCTAGCAAGTGGTACTTGTACTGCTTGCTCTTGTTTATGAGATGATTCACTTCCTGCCATGGCAAGAGCTCCTTCTTGGTCTCATTGACCATATTGGCAAATTCCTCTTGTCATTGCTGATGCAACTGAGAAATGTCATTCTCATCAAGGCTTGTTGCCTTCTGTTTTTCCTTGTGATGTATTGGAGAAAGTACTTCAACTGTGTCCAATAAGAGACAAGGCTGCTATTTGTATTGCTTGCACACAGCAAGCACCCAATCAACACTGTTATTGGGTATGTGTAGCTTTAGCAGGGGTTCTGCTCTTGCTGCTTTACAAGCCACAAGAGTCTTCCTCTCACGTCTAATCAAATATGCCACAGATACTTCATCCATAGCTAGCCGCTAATACTCTGGCACAATAGTTGTTTATTGTTAGTGCACATTTTGTGCACAAGTGGCTGCCACCAGCTTGTTCCACTTCTGTGGCATTCAGGGATCATAAGCCCAGTTGTACTCAGATAGGGAAGCTGGCTGCTCCTATAAGGACTGCTTGTCCTTATATTCTGAGGCTTCTACTTCTAAGTTGCTATCCTTCAAGTCCTTTAACTTGACTCATGAAAATGTAGGTAGACATATATCTACTGGGTTCTCAAGCTTCTTCACCTTTTGCTGGTGTTTTTCTGAAGGCCTTGCGCCTCAAATATCTGGAGCAACTATTTGCTTGTTATTCTTCTTGGAAGCTTGATATTCCTCCTCATTTATTATCACTGCCTGGTGGCCCAAGCTTAGCCCAGGCATAGCCTGTGCCTCCTCAACCACATTCTCCATCATCAGTGCTTTCTGCTGACTGTCATGACCTCTCCCATCTGGAACCCCATCTGAAACCTCCTTGCTGACTCCACAACACAACTCCTGCTATCACAACCACTGACACTGCCATCACCTGCATTAAACCCTACTATCACACAGGCTTTCTGACAGCCCAGCATCACAAATCTTGGAATCACCTGCCATTGTGGCTGCCATTCCACAATCAACAATCAGATTATGCCAATTATCCTGGCTATCACACATCACACATCATGCATGGTGTTTCCTCCACACCAATTAATCATGCACTCTGCATGTGCAATTCCTGGAATATAGCCTCCCTTCTGCCCACCACCACCCATTAACTCCTGGAACTGCCCCAGACATCCCAGAACCTCTCAGGAACCTGGAGTGACGTCTGCAGTACTTAAAAAAGTAGCTACCCTCTTGTATTACTTTAGTTTTGATATTACACTTACTGTTTGTGTGCCCCTTTGATTTGACTAGTATGCATTGACTGACATGCTTAACTAGCATGCGTACTTCTGAAATTGGTATGCACTTTGTGACTTAAGTTTACTAACCCCAATCTTGTCTTAGAACCTTCAGTTCTCAACTCAATCTTATCCCCAAAATCCTCTTTGACTTTTCTGATCTCTGGACTAAGTCCCTGACTCCAGGCATCTCCTGTTTCACATCTTGAACTCTGGAGCATGGTCTGGAGTTCTAGACACTCAAGTACATGTAGATCAAGTCCACCTTGTAAGGGCATTGATCTCTCAGAAAGCCCCTGGATCAGCATAACTCCTCCTTATATCGTTTTTGATGGCTATATATACTCAGACCTACTATCTTCATGGGCTACCAGACCAACCCTTATAGATGCCTGGTGTCTGACCACTACTTTGCACAGACCTCCTGCCCCATTTACCCACCCCTCCTATACAAACACCAACACATCCACTGCCACTAGGCCTCCAACCCATCCCTCTATAACTTAGGACCCTCAGTCAGCTGGGTCCCTCCACCCAACCTAGCCATGGCACAACTAGTGGATGTCTCCTTGTACTGGAATATCTCTGGGGGTCTACTAAAGACCCCACCCATCCTCAGTGGATCTTGTCCAATTCTTCTGAGCAAGGGTCCCTTCTCCTCCACCTCCTACTATGGTTACCAATGCTCTGCCTCCCAACACCATGGACCTCCCAACTACAGCTACCAACCTCAACACTACTTGGCTGCCACCCTACCCGCATGGACCTCTTCATTGCCTTTAAAACAACAACATTTCAAGGAGTACAAATATCAATGCAATAAGATGCTCCACTTACTCAGGATCTCACTGGAGACCTTCACACAATGGATAAGAGTGCTACTCACAGAATTCAGATACAACAACTTCAAGGGCACCCTGGAGAACTAAGCACACTGCCTGGTCAAGTTTGGAGAATAACTCATTTGCAGGGAGCTCTCAGAACAAACCATAGTCAAGTATAGGCACAATACAATCCTCTGCAAAGAATTGCAGCAGCTGCTTGATGAGGTTCATGGGTCTCTCTCTCCTCAACCTCTTAACAACCCTGCAGACTCCAGTCGCTTAATTCACATCTAATAGGAACTCCTGGAGCCAGCCCTGTATGGCTTCCGATGCAGGCTCAATCATCCCAAGTTGGATGGCCTCTGCACAACCTAGCATCCAGCCCAGCACTGCAAAACTCCCCTCCAACTTTTTCTGCCACCCTCAGTCAATCCCCAAAAATGGCCCACCGGCCCACCCCCCCACCACCCTCTGCATGAAGACTGGAACCTCTCTCCAACAGGAACGACCTCTCTTGGGATGACAAACTCCCAGGTAAGCCATCTGAAGGAGGTCTTTCAAGAGAGTGGGGCCCCACACTTGGTGCCTTTCCTTTCTATAGAGGGGGGGGTAACCACTACTATTACTACTACAATGCAGGACCCCCTCCCCATAACACAGTCAGATCAGACAATGCCCACAATGCCCTTGTCTGCAAAGAATGCTTGGACATCTAGAAATCTGACACATTCATGGGCTGGGATCCTCAGAAATGGCGTATATTCCTAATCCAGTGTCTCAATATGTTTCAGGCAAAGCCACTCACATTTTAGGTTGACAGCTCCAGGGTTGCCTTCACTGCTTCATATTTTCAGGAGATCGCCTTTGACTACTATGCAGCCCTCATCCAGTTTGACCTCAACAATCTGGCACTTTCCCACTAGCAGGCCTTTGTTAATAAGTTCTCAGGGAAGTTTGGGATTTACAATACCATGGCCAAAGCTGAGGACAATCTCTTCAATCTTCAGATGTGCTCCAAAGAATGCTTCATTACTTTTATTGTATGTTTCAAGAAGGAAGCTTATGAGACAGGTTGAATCTACAGTGTTTTCTGATATGCTTTCTGCTATGCACTGCCACAATGCATCAAGGATGTCCTCTGGCTCACCTTGAAACAACCCTCCTATAATGGATACAAGGCTTTCATCATGCAGATTGACCAGTGCTACTGAGAAAATTGCAGCAAATACTCAAACTCCTGGACCTCCTGGAACATGCAAGAAGGTCTGCTCTGGCCCTCCAGCAACCTCCCCAATCCCCCAAACTAAAACTCCAGCCCACCTCCTTTTTCCAGTAGCCATCCCCTGTTGCAGTCCCTCCAATGCTAATTCCAGTAGCAGCATCCACCCTCATAGCCATCAATAACTCCAGCAATATTCCAACTCCTGACAAAGTCCTGGAAGATTTATATGACCCTAAATTTGCTGACAAACAGGACAAAGAGGCCCTCTGGACTAACTGGCTTCAGAAAAAGAGACAGCCTTGAATCAAGGTTTCAAAGGATGTGCAAAATCGGCAGAAAAAGAAAAGTGTCTGTATACTTTACAGTGAGAAAGACCACTTCATCTCTGAGTGCTCTCAATGACAGATTATGGGACATGCCACCTGGACCTTTGAAGGAGAGGATGCCACACATGAGTACTTGAAAAACGACCCAGCAATTTAGACCCAGAAGATGCACTAAATTGTGGAATTGACTCCAACATCTTCTCTCTCCTGGTCTCTCACCTTTGTGCAACAGCACTCACACAGGACACACTTATGGCTTATCTACCCTCCCACTCCTTGCACTCCCTCTTCTTAAAAACCTGCATCACCCCTTCTGAAGATTTCCTCAACACTCTCATCAACAGTGGTGCTATGGACAACTTCATTGATGAAGCATAGTTTGTTTTTCTCTGCTCTGGAACCAGCTCAACAACTCTTGATCTCCATCCAACTCTGCCTCTTCAATGGAGATGCCTCCACAGCTGGAGATATAACTCACTTCAAATGTGTGCCCATCACCTTTGCCAATAAACAGACTCACACTCTCTGGATGCTGATAACCAAACTCCACTCCTTTGCACTCCTGATCCTGGAGCTCTCCTGGCTCCAGGATACTAACCTCCACATTGACTGGTGACACCTTACCCTCTGCTTGAGCTGGGAGCTGACAACCAACAACCAACAGCTCCCCTTTAACATCTTCAACCCCAAGCCTTGATCCAACTCTGAAGAACCCCCCAGATGAAGCCACACAATTTTCTGGGCTCCAGTCTTGCTCATTATGATCCTTTGTTATTAATGCCAGGTTAGATAGCACTCCAGGACCCATATCAGCCCTCATTGATAGCAGAGCCACCAGAAATTTCATCAGCGACATCTTTGACCTCTCCCACAACCTCCTTGTGAACAACTTCTGAACCTGCAATAGCTTGACAGCACTCCCTTCTCTTCTGGCCCCATCAAAAGGTCTCACTTGGGGCATGTGACCCTGGACAATAATGGCTTTGAGTTCATGTTGGACTTCCTGGTTATATGACTTCATGACTTGACCCTGCTTGTGTTGAGACTATCTTGGCTACAGGACACAAACTCCAACATTGACTGAAGGATGCTTGCTATGATGTTCCTAGGATCTGAGGACCACCTGACAGCTGCTATACATCTCTGGGCCCTTGGAAGCAACTTGACACCTGAAACTCTGATGCCCAGAACAAATTCCATGCTTTCTAGCCAAACACCCTTGGCCGTGCCTCCAACACCTGCCCAGATCTGCAGGATCCCCAATTGACCCCCCAACATTCCTCAAAGCAAGTACAAGGAGACAAATTATCAAACTGGTCTCAACACACACGTCACTCCCATTTTGACTTGGAGACACTCAACATCAAGATCATTGGAGCCACCTCCTTCACACACCTTATGCAAGAGGGGACCCCCACATTCCAGCTACATATCTTGCCCTCTTTCCTGGAAAAACACTTATAAATGGATATCATCTTCCCAGAGAGGAAGACTGAGGAGCAGATCTTACAAGAAGTAGTTCCTCTGGAGTAACAAAAATTCACTGACATGTTTTTTGAAGGAGACACCAAGGAGATCTCCCCTTACTGCCCCTAAGACTATACAATTGACCTCAAATAAGGGGCCTCCCTGCCCTTCAGCAAAGTATACAATATGTCAAGGGTCAAACTCCATGCTTTCAAAGACTATCCTGACAAAATGCTTGGAAAAGGTTTCATTTGCCCCTCAGCCTCCACTGCTGGAGCTTTGGTTCTATTCACCAAGAAGAAGGACAGATTGCTCCAACTCTGTGTCGACTACTAAGGACTCAATAATATCACCAAGAAAAATTGCTACCTGCTCCTGCTCATCAGCAATCTGGTTGACTGACTCCACAATGCCAAGGTCTACACAAAAATCAACCTCCACTTCAGTTACAACAATGTCTGCATCACTCTGGAACACAAGTGGAAAACTGTGTTCTGCACATGGTATGGTCTGTCTGAGTATCTTGTAATGTCTTTTAGAATGACTAACTTCCCTGTCACATTCCAATACTTCATGAACGACATCTTTTACAATATGAGCAATGTCTTCATTATTGTCTATCTGAACAACATTCTTATCTACTCCAACTTAAAAAAAAAAATCATCAGAAGCATGTCCAGCAAGTCCTGGAATGCCTCTGGAAGCACAACCTCTATGCCAAGCCCAAGAATTGCTCATTCCATACCAAGGAAGTTGAATATCTCAGTGTTATTGTGTTTCCAAACAGCATCTGTGTCAGGAGACTCCTTCTCAATCCTTTTTTTTCCACCTCCTTCTCCAGTTACAATTTCCTTTTCTGGAGCTTTGGAGAACTCTGGAGCCTTTCCCATGTCTCTGGAGTAATTCCAGAGCATTTCCCATGCCTCTGGAGTAACTCTGGAGCATTTTTCATGCCTCCGGAGTTCTCTAGGCCTCCCAGAGCTAGCTGTTAAATACTGTACAGTTGCTTCCATGCCTTCTGTCCCCTGTACTGATGCGCTGCACTAGCAGAGGAATCCTCAGACTTGTTCTCTTTGGATTTTCCTCTGCTAGGTGATTAGTTATTGATTGTATCATTTCTACCTTCTCTAATACACTTTGGATTTTCCTCTGCCAATTGTGTGATTAGCTGCAACCTCCAGAGGTCATCCTTACACGTGTCCTTGATAAGATTTTCTACCTTCATCCAAGAGCTAGTTGGCTGGCATTCCAGCAACTCTGCCATGCATTTATCATGCTTATTCCACTGTTGTTGAGCCTGATTCAGCTTTCTAAGATTATACATAGCTGTATCCAGCTGCTTTCCCTTCTCCAGAGTTCTTTGAAACTCTTCTTCTGGCATCAGAATTGCTGGCAAGTCTGCCAGTAGACTATTTGGTAGGGCTTCTTTGTTCTCTACCTCTTGCACAGCCACTCTCTTATAACTATTTAGTTGCGCTCATTGTGATGTTTCTTTGTTGTGTGATAGCACTGTAGGCAACCATCTGTGTCACACAACACTACTTTCTCTGCCTTTATAGGCATACCATTTATAACAACCATGTCATTCACAAAGTTCAGGGACATCCCATTCTTACACATAAATGGTATACCAATAATCATATTGTAGCAATCAAAATTTGCTATATCCACGTACTCTTTTGTTGACATCCCTGACATCTTGACCTTTATCTCAGCGCCAAATTGCACCATGGCACAGCTCTCTACAGTTCTCAACTAGAGCATCAATGGCTTCTCCAGCTCATGAACACATATCACATTAATGTGAGCAAACTAGGGTGTTATGCCTGTAGTAGTACTCTCTGAGTCCCACAATGTCCAGGCTGGATGTCCATTGACATCAACATAGGTTACCAAGCACTCCTTCTTCTTGGGAGTATAACATGGCCGCTGCAACTTATTAATTGCTTTCTGCAGGGTTATATGTTTCATTCAGATGTGTTGATCTTCCTGGCACTCTGTCAGTGCAAACAAGTGTTTATTCTCATCATTACAAGTATAGTAATCACTGTTATACACATCCACTGTGACATATTCATTGCCATCAATATGGATGCTTTCAGTGTCATCCACTTCCAAGCCATCAGCCATTTCTTGTGGCTCCTCCTCAAGCTTTCTCAATGACTTCTTCTTTTTTGTTGTCACTGATAATATCACTTGGAGCTGCAGCCATATGGGCTGCATGAATGTGTGCCTTGAGAGAGGCAGGACATTCTTTAGCAAAATGCCCAATCCTCCCACAGTTGTAGCATTCTAGAAAGTTTCCTGCAGGCCTTCTCTGAGCTCTGGAACCACATTAAATTTGCCTGTCAGAGGACTCCTCATTTCTTCCTTCTTTCACTCCTTATCTCTTCACTCTCCTTTTATTCATTCTCTTATTTCTTCTGTTATTTTTTTACTTTACTGCTTCTACTCCTTCAACACTATTTATTCATACTATTCTCAGCTCTTGAGGTGCTCTGATTCTTGAGCTACTATTCAGACAAGTGTTCCTTCAACACTATTTATTCATACTATTCTCAGCTCTTGAGGTGCTCTGATTCTTGAGCTACTATTCAGACAAGTGTGGGCCTTTCAGCACTGCTTCCAGACTGCTTAGATAAGCCAGAGTTTGCCTTTCTGACTTCCAAAATTCAGAGTTTTCCTGCCTTATTTGTACAGTTGTTTATTTAGGCAATTTTCAAGTTTTTAAGGTTTTGTTGTACTGTACAGTTGTTTCCCATGCTTCAGAGGCCCCAGAAGCATCCAACCTGGCATAGGGAATCCCTAGACTTGTTCTCTTTGAATCTCCCTCTGATAGGTAAGTAGTTATCATGATATTGTCAGTATATATTCTAATACACTTTGGATCTCCCTCTGCTAGCTGTATGACTGAGCCATAGCCTCCAGAGGTTGCTCTTACATTGCCTACCATACACACTACATGTGCTGGCCTCTTTCTAGCTGCTACTTTATTTTGATCTAAATAAGGTTGACTATCTTTTGCTGGCAGATATCCAGCAAGTTTCAGTCTAGGCTATTGGCCTACAGGAATTGTCTTGCGAACAACAAATTGCAGGTTGCAATTTTTCTCCATTTCTGACTGTTTGGCCAGAAAGGTTCCTACCTTCACTGCTTGACAGTTAACTGGTCCTTGGCATGAACTATGCTGCTCATAATGATTTGCAGTTTGTGTTGACTGCTCATATCTAATGGCATATGCCAAGAACTCTGTCATTGTGTATCAATATCCTTCTCATATCTGCTGGTATTATGTCTGGGAATGTCTCTCTAATCATATATTTATTTGGATAAATAACTTTATTCTGCACATGACCCACCAAGTCATCATAAAATGTCTGGATACCAGTTTTAATATTGTACACTGTCTTTCTGAAGATGTCACAAGCTTCCTGCATAGTTGCAGTATTGACAAAACAGTTATACAGTCCTATCAGGACTTCTTTAAATGTCCAATGCTATTTATTGTGATTGATGTGAAGGACATGGTGGCAAAACCAATTCCAAGCCTCTTCTTTTATAAATTTGCATAACACAAATATTCTCTTCTGGTCCATTTCGTTGCCACCATAGCAGCATGCTGCTAAGTGGTAGCATACATCCATGGCCCAGTCCTCCAACTGGAAGAACCTATGCCCTCCTGCATATGCATATATATGCTTACCATCAAATTTGTTGAGACTTACCTCTGCAGAGAATTTAAACCTGACTCCAAAGGAGTCATCCACTAGACAAGTAAGGTGGTCATGCATATGATCCATATGGATCTGTACTGCCTCATTTATCCCAGGCATATTTTCATACAGATCATGAGAGGCAGGCATCAAGAATGCCCAAGAGCTGCAAAACAGGTGTTTGTTGGCCATTCTTTCTAGCTGTGGTGTAGGCTGCTGCCTCACCTCTCAATCTACTAGTGGTTCACCTGCCTGCCTGCCTGCCACCATTATGATGAGTATTATTGTCTCAATTATTCTGTCTACAATCACAACCTCCATCATTATTACTGCAACAATTCTGCTCTCTCCCATCATAGTGATCACTACTACTATCACTACCCTCCTAGTCTCTGTCCAGTTCAGCAGTTCCAGCAGCAAACTGTTGCCGCATATTATTGACAGGCATTACACCTTCATGCCCTTCAAAGACTATCCCCTGGTCATCAATTAACAACTTGCCATGATTGTGCAAATCCTGGTTGCACATCCTCTGATAGTTAATGCATTCATTCCAATTGTCCACTAAGTAAACACATCATGCTACACATTGTGGTCATGTTTGTTTCTCAAGAATGTCAATTTTGTCCATCTTTTCCTTGATAATAACCTGCTTTTGAAGTGTCTTAACTTCCTGAGCAGCACTTGGTACTTCTGGCTCTGCTGGAGCTGTTGTTACAGTCTCTACTTTAGACAATGCCTGTTGAGGCACTCCGCTTACATTGCATTCACAGTTTGCAGTGTTCTGATGCCTGATATAGTCTTGCTGAGACTTATTTGTCTGATGAGGTGCATTTAGCAATTTCATTGCATCTGCAATCAATGATGCTTGTTAGTACATGCTCATTTTGCATTCTACTAAGTTGGCCAGAGTGGCTATTGAGATTGCTGACTCTCATGCTGCTTTGCACTTGAGGTACTCCACTACTTTGAGTTCAAAGATATGCACAAATAATTTAATATATTCTGTCAAATCTGCATGAGGTACATTGTGGCTCCTAGCAGCCAATAACTGTAAGTGCTTTACTATGTAAAGCTGCAGATGCTTTTGCATCGATTCCTTGATGACTGATGGATATTGGTCCAGTACCAGCTGTAACTAGATAAACAAAGTCAAATGCAACCTCTTACTTTCCTTATTGTCTGAGGTGTCTAGTTCAGACTCTAAATCTAAAGCTTTTCTGAGGCCTTCATGCCTTATTTGTAGCTATTTGCTGACCTTTTCATGCAACTCCTGGTCTTTAGATGCCAAAGGTGCCTTCCCTGGTCATATGACATTGTCATCCTCCTTACTGACCCTTATTGTCAGTTCTTGCTATTGCAGATATGTCGTTATTGACTGTCCTGGTCTAGTGGAAGTATCTGCCACAAACTCCAAATGCTGCTCAGTTGGAACAGTCATGAATAGGGTGCTATGTATGAAAGTGCTGCCTTGCACCAGCTCTGAATACTGTGTAAGGTCTGGTTAGCCTTCAGACTAAGCTGATGAGCTCTCAGACAATACCAGATACATCAGTAAAGGCATCTGGCTTGCTGGTAGCAACACTCCTGAGACCGCAGATCTCTTCCCTAGTTTACTACTAGGCCTCACTTGCTTGTATGGGCCGTTGCTAGCACGGCGTGACCAAGATCTACCTGTCGAATTTGATCAAAACGTTGACGAGACCGAGGCCTACAGCATAGGGTGTTGAATACGTGATGTGGCAGTGTCAATGTGACCACGTTAGTGTGACTTGCCAGCGTGGCGCAACATGGTAGCGCAGAAGGGAGAAATACCGGCAACGTTTGTATAATATTCAATGTTCAAATCGTATATAACAGTATCCGTAATCATAACATAAAAAAAAAGAAAACAAAAAAAGGCATAAATGTTTCAAAAAAAA